>JASDQU010585353.1:0-14937 GCA_032191745.1 Picea mariana
TGTGTCTATTGTGGATGTGTATTTCTCAGTGATCTTGTGCTTATTATGCTCTTATCTTTATGAAATGCAAAGAACTATAATATCATCATAAAACATTAACAACAAGAACCCACCGGGATAAAGTATGGAGGCTACCAGATGATGGAAGGAGGTCTGCTCACTTACAAAAACAGATTGTATATTCCAGATTGTGACGACTTGAAGAGGTTCATAATGGATGAACTGCATAAAATACCCTACAATGGTCATCCATGATACCAGAAGCTGATCACGGCCACCAGGAAAAAATTCTATTGGTTTGGATTGAAGAAAGACATAGCTGAGTACTTATCCAAATGCATAGAATGCCAATAGGTAAAAGTAGAACACTGACACCCAGCAAGATTATTACAACCTCTACCAATCTTGGAATGGAAATGGGAAACCATATCCATGGATTTCATCACCAGATTACCAACCTTGACCAAACAGAATGACACCATCATGGTAGTGGTGGATAAATTGAGCAAGTCCGCTCATTTTATCTCCGTCAAGTTGACTTGTAAGGAAATAGACATTGCCAATGTATTCATGAAGGATATATTCAGACTGCATGGTATGCTGAAAGAGATCATGTCTGACAGAGACACGAAATTTACTTCCAACTTTTGGAAAGCACTGATGGCTGGTTTGGAGACCAAGTTACTATTTAGCACAGCCTATCACCCTCAAACCGATGGACAGACAGAAAGGGTGAACCAAATATTATAAGACATGCTTAGGATGCATGTAATGCATCAACCCAAAAAGTGGGAAGACTACCTGCCACTAGTAGAATTCGCCTACAACAACGGCTACGAAGAATCCCTGAAGATGAGTCCTTTCGAAGTCCTTTATGGTAGGCTGTGCAATACTCCAGTCAGTTGGAGTAATCCCGTAAATAGAGTTACTATTGGACCCGACATATTGAAAGAAATGGAACGACAAGTGATTCAGATAAAACAGAATCTAAAAGTCGCTCAGAACTGACAGAAAAGTTACGTCGACCAAAAGAGAACTCCAAGAGAGTTCAAGGCAGGAGACCACATATATCTTAGATTTAGACCCAGAAGGAGTACCCTGAAGATAGGAGCTTGTGCCAAGTTGGAACCTCTATATTGTGGACCCTTTGAGGTTCTATATAGAGTGGGACCTGTAGCCTATAGGCTAGCACTTCCTCCCACAGTAAAAGCACATAATGTTTTCCATGTTTCATTATTGAAGAAATATGTACATGATTCTAATCATATAATTGACTGGTTTGTGATCCAGGTGGAATCAGAGGGAGAATTCCTGCTAGAACCTCAATGCATACTGGACAGAAAGGAAACCTCGCTTAGGAATCGAACCATTGCACATGTCAAGGTGCAGTGGAAACATTTTGGCCCAGATGAGGCTATATGGGAAAAGGAGGATGCCATGAAACATGCATATCCGATTTTGTTTTCCTCTGTACATACATGTCATATTGATAGATAGAACATCGAGGATGATGTTCCTTTAAGGGGGAGGGAATTGTAACACCTTGTTTCCCCCAGTTTGTAAAAATAGTTGTACTGGCCAAGAACTATGGCAAACTCAAAGGTTTGCGAATGTTTGATTTGACGAACCTTTGTATAAAAGGCTCGAGAAATATAGATGATGTGTGAATATATGTTGCATGACTGCTGAGAGGGAGATGTGATGAAAAGAGACTACGATGGCTGATGAGAGATGGTGGAAGGGGCCAAGAGTGGCTATGTTAACTTCCACCAAACCAAAACCATACTGGTTTGTACGTGCTCGGGAAAATCAAAGCTCACTCTTAGACCCTGAAATGAATTACTACCTAGACAGTAGGTGGTGAGGCCCCTTAAGAGTAAATGAGGGGATGGGGCAAACTGCCCATCCGTAGAAGCTCTCAACCCTGACCATCGGATAGGGAATCTTGTGCCACACACAACCTCATAGGAGGAAAGAAGTGTGGAAGGGGGGAGAGAGGAGCACAGGGAGACAAACACACACACGCGACAAGAATCACGGAAGGAGAACCAAAGGAACTCTGAAAAATACAACGAGTCATGAGCAAAGGAGAAGGAGAGTAACCTTCATCCTGGACTTCCGATGACCGGGAAGTAAGAGACTAAGTCTCAAAGCATCGTGGTCTAGCTTGGGGGTGGCCAGTGGTAAATCTGATTAGAGTCATTGAGACTACTGTTGGGTGGAAACGGGAACCCCTTTCAGCATTCACATCACATCCAAAACTTTTGATAAGTGTTATGTCTTTCATTTGGAATTGAATGTCACGATCGTATGCTCATTTTTGTACACTTGTAAATAGTTTCTAGATAGAAGTGTTTTCCTTGTGTTTGATTTGATATAATGGATACATGCTTATACTGATGTAACAACAATTCGGTTAATGTGTATAATGTATGAGTTCAAGGTTCAAGTTCGTTCCCTTGAGGATGGATATGTCTAACTTGATTTGTGCTATGTCCTGGTTCATCCTCTCGAAGACCCGTTTCGGGAAGTTCCCTCACACTCTAGGGTCGGAGAAAGTCCCTTGAAAGGATGACCATTTTAGTAAACCCATGATTTTTACTTAATCCCTAATGCAGAAATTCATGGTTCGGTGGCTTAGAGAAGCCTTTTAGTCTGGTCACCAAACGTGGTGAAATATTTCCTGAGAACCCGATGAAGGACCTTATGGCCTAATTTTTTTTTGGGAACCTTGTACAAGAGAGAGAGAGTGGGTCTTTTAGATTTTGGTATTTCGGTGGTTCGGAACCCGGGATGCCCAAGGGCGAGTCCCTTGTACTCGCCAGTCCTGAAATCCCGATTAGTGAAACCTTGAAATGAACTAACATGGATGAGTTGTGATGTTTTGACATTTCGGTAGCCAGGAAACCCAAGGGTAAGTTCCCTTGTACTTGCCAGTCCTAAAATCCCTATTAGCGAAACCCCGAAATGAACTAGCATGGATGAGTTGTGATGTTTTAGCATTTTGGTACCCAGGAAATCTAAGGGTAATTTCCCTCGTACTCGCTAGTCCTGAAATCCCGATTAGCGAAACCCCGAAATGGTCCAACGTGGATTAGAGTCTTGATGTTTCGGTGTTTCGGCACCCAGGATACCTAAGGGTAAGTTCTCTTGTAACCACTAGTCATGAAATCCTGAAGTATAAAACCCCGAAAAGGTCTAGTGTGGATAAGCCTTGGTGTTTCAGTGTTTCGGCAACCGGGAAACCCAAGGGTCAGTTCCTTGTATTTACCAGTTGTGAAATCTCGACTTGTGAAACCCCGAAATGAACTTAGCATTGTGTGTGTGTATATATATATATATATACACACACACATATATCGGCATCTCAAAGTTTTGGCTCCCGGGAAACTCAGATGCGAGACTTCTTGTCATTGCACATCATGAAATCCCAACTTGCAAAACCCTGAAAGAAGCGTAGCATATATAGATGAGCTTCAAAGTTTCGGCTACCGGGAAACTCAGTTATGAGACCTCTTGTCAATGCACATCGCGAAATCCCAACTTGCGAAACCCCGAAGTGAGTTGAATGGGTATATGAGCTTCGGAGTTTTGGCTCCCGAATAGCCTAGATGCGATGCCCCTCGTCCTCGCATATCGCGAAATCCCGATGTCAGAAACCCCAAAATGGTATAGTGTGGCTAGAGTTTGGTATTTCGGAATTTCGGCACCCGAGATACCCAAGGGAAAACCCCTTGTCTTTGCATATCGTGAACTCCCAACTCGCGAAACCCCGAAATGAGCCTAGCAGATATATGGGCTTCGGTATTGCAACACCTAGGAAGTTGAAAGGTATGAACCCTCGTCTCCATACATCGTGAAATCTCGGTACACAAAGTCATGGTAGGTGAAATCCCAGATAAGTCTTGGTTTGACTAGGATTTTGGGTTTCGGGGTGTCGAAGGATTCGACTCCCTTGCATTTCGAACTCCTGGTGTTTGAAGTCCCGAAATGTGAAAGGCGCCTCTTGACTTAGCCCGGGATCACAACCGATGGACATGTAGAAGTAAATCCTACACTTGGTGCGTGAATTGTACATGACGAATTTTCAACAAAAGAAACTGTGAATTGGTTGGGTGAGGGTCCCGATTGGAATACCTAGCCTACGCCAGAACCTCGTAAGAATTTGGGAATTTTGTTCCTCGACAACGAAGAAGAAAGAAAAAGGAAAAAAATCTTAGCTCCCGTAGTGGGTGTGTGACAATAAGGTGTACAAATTGATGAAATCCAAAGTGGTGCCGTTATGGTGAAAAACCTCAGAGGAAGATGCTTTGCAATTGAGTTATCCTTGAAGTACGGTTATGCTTCTATGTGGAATAATGAGTTGAATATCAATGAATTTGTCAGTGAAACTATCCTATATGGATAGTGCTTGTCAGGCCATTTCCGGTGGTATGTGGAATGTCACATAACTCCTCATGGTTTGAGAGTTATGGCCCTACAAAGATGAAGGACCCGGATATGTAGTCTTGAAGCCCCAAAGGTCAAAGAAGTCAAAGTGCTTGAAAAGAAGAAATTATTATTTAAATGGTAAAGAAAAGTAACAAAGTCAATGTTGGCACAGGGAAAACCCAGGGTTAAATGCTCAAGATCGCACCAACAAAACTCTAACTACCAGCCCTTTCGGCAACACCTACAAAGCAGATAAAGTCTCACCCGAGGTAGAGGAAGGGGTGGTTGCAGGACTCAGATGTCTGCAACCTTAGCTGGGAGACTGATCTGTGATTATAGCTTTTACAAGGCACTCAGCATAGATCATTCATCAATATTTAACCCTTATGATACTTCACAGATATCATAGAGCATCGCAATGAATACTTATACTAAAGATGATTCAGTACTTAGCCCCAGAAATATAGGTTAGATTCAACAGATCAAGCACTAAGCATCTTATATATCAGATCTAACATTTATTCATATATCATCAACACAGAGCATAACTAGATCTATTTAATCACATCAAAAACTTAGCCAATAAAGAGATAAACACATTAGGACAAAGTACATAGCATAATACACACAGTTACCGTGGTTCACCCCCACCCTGGGGCTATGTCCACAAAGTCTTCTTCTTTATCAACACAGAGATTTAGTGACCCTTACTTCGCACATGACAGAAGATCTGCGCAGCTCCCTAGATCCTTCTTCCTTGCACTTCAACACAAAGCTACAACAACTTTCACTTAGCTTTTCAATCTCTTTACAGTCATGCACATAGCACTTGCAATATAAATCCAATCACTCAGATCCAGCTACTAGCACTAAGCCTTTAGCTATACATCACATATATGTACTACTACTTCTTATCCTCCTACTTACATTTCCTAATTATCTATTTATAGATTACAAAATGGGCCTAAGCGTGGGTAAACCCATGGGCCGACATCCCTTTCCTGTTACATCAACCCAACACCGTAAAATGGACCCAAAAATAGGTCTTGCTTCCTTAATTTCTGCTTCATGTTGCGCTCCATATTTGGCAAGCTGTCGTAGTCCCAAAAACAGTCAAATATTCTTCAAAACTTGGCCAAGGGAAAATAGGCCCCCAACACTCACTTGTGACTCATCCCGAGTCACTCAGGTCTAATCAATTCTTCTTCAAATGCCTTGAGTTGCTTCGACCTGTTGTAGTGCGACAACCTCTTGCTCAGTAAATTCCTGGATTACTATGTCATTGAGTGGTCCTTCCAGGTGTTGTTCTGCAATGATGACAACTTGTTCGAGTTCATCTCCCTGGATTTCAAGTTCAGCAAACAGTTGGCATGCCTTCTCTTGGAGTGGTTGAAGTCATTGAGATACTTCCATCACTTTACTTTGCAACGTGTGTACCTGTTGTTGGGTTGTGCATTGTTCTACGAATCTCTTCATTATTTCAACTGGGGTCATGGACTTTAGCTGCGCTTGTAGCACATTTGCATGCTGCTTTTCTTCTTGGAGTTGTGCCTCCAATGTCTGCAATTCTGGATTGTCTGCGAGGATTTCATAAGTCTGGGTGCTTCTAGTGCTTAGCTGCTTACATTCCAAAGCCAAGGTTTTTAATCGGTTGAATGCGCTTCGAGAAGTGGCCTCTCTTAGATATCTTATTTCTTGGGGTGTCTCAGGCATGGTGCAGAGCTCCAATTCCATGATGCGTTGTTGAAGTTGTTGGATTGCTTCATCCAGTTGGGTCACCTACTGTGGGAGATGGTCTTCCATCTTGACTTCTATGACCGTCGCAGAGCGAAGTGATTTGTGAAATCTTTCCTGTACTTCAAGTTGCTTTGCTAGCAACTGGTCCTTACTCTGATGTAACTGTGCTTTTTCCTCCTCCCACTTCACTTGTAAGGTAAGTTGCTCTTGTTCTTCCTTCCTCTGTTGTTCTCTATGTGCATTATGTTCTTGCACCAAAGCCTGGGTGGCTTGCGTGATGTCTTCTTGAGCTTGTTGAAGGTGAGCTTTGACTTTCTCGGTGATCTAGTGTAATTGAGTGGGCTCATCGCCTGTTCCTGCTGTTTCCATTGTTAAGGGAACTGTAGAAACTACTTGGCTAGATTGGAGTGCCTGTTGCACTTCTTTGAGTTCACCCATGATCCAGTTGAATAGATCCTCTTTCTTTTCTTCTTGCTTTTCTGCGAGATCTAATGAAGCATCATTCAGCATGACAATTAAGAAGTCGAAATCATCAGGGGTAAGGGTAGTTTTAAGTGTGGTCCGGGTGGCCTTAGCTTTCTTTCAGGATGAGGGATTTGGTGGGGTAATCTTCCTTTTCTTGGAGGGATCCTCCTCCTCTCTAGGCGAAGTAACCTTGCCTTTATTTTTCTCAACTTCTGTGCCACCTAGTTCTTCACCATCACCTCCCTTCGCAGGTGAGATCGAAGTAGTCTTCATCGATGTGCTCTAGATATCTTGAACTTCCACATCCTTCTTAGTATTTTGTGTTCTAGGTGTATCTGGCATAGCTTCAGGGCTATCCATGTTGGACATCTCTATGTGGTATGCTGCAACAAGGAGGTCTGTCGACCATTCTTTGGTAATCTCCTCCATGTCATCTTCTGTCAGCTTGTAATATGACTGGAGTTGTTGTTTGTGCTCATCCACACGTGCTGTGATATAGGTGAAGTGACGGTCTGTGCTGAATTTCATCAAAGGTGTGATGTGTGGTGTAGATTGGATTGCATTCTTCAATTGAGTGCAGTAAGAATGGAAGAAGACATTGGACTACCACTGCTTGTTCATGTCGTTGGAGTACCACAACGTATAGAACTTCATGGCCAGTGGTTCAAAGGGTTCGATATCCATAAAAGTGGCTCCCTCTGGCAGTTCCCAAGTGATGAAAGCGATGAGTATGAGCAACCAACTAAAGTGGAACACATACCCTTGGTCTTGCACTTGTTTACAATCAAGCTCTAACTGATTTATAAGGTACTTTTCCCAGTTCATTTGTAGTTCCCCCGTGGAATTCCCTGCGAGGTCAACTACAAATTCGGTCACTTGTGTGGGTCTGTTTTTGTGGACTAACTTCCCTGTGATCAGCTGGAAACCAAAGAGCACTACTGCATTTTCAATGGAGGAAACCTTGTAACCTTGCATGCCCTTCTATAGATCGCCATATGTGTCTTTTATTCGTTGGGAAAGAGTGTGATCTACAGTCTTTCCAAGGTAAAACTCCTGTGGGTCAGGGCCCTGCATGCTTAGCCCAATGATCTGATTGATCAGAATTGGATCCACTGTGATGCGGCGGTCCAACCATAGGTATCCTCCATGGTAGCAGGATAGAAACAACCCAACGCATGCATTTACTTCCTGATGCCTCCCGAAATGTGGAATCTTCATTACGTTGAGGAGGGTTGACTATGTGAGGTTGTGGGTCCATTACTGAGGTACAATCTTTGGGTTCTTCCCTTTTGTGATAGTTAAGTATTTGTGCGGGGCTAGCATATTGTAAACCTTGTGATGTCTAAGCTTGAAATCATTAAATTTTAGCGCTGTGAGCTTATCCTCGTCAACATGAACTTTGCGCACCCCTTTTGGGAGGTACGCAGTGACCAAAGCATAGTCGAAGTCTTTGGGTACAGTGTCTCAATTCACTGTTCCACTTAGTGGTGGGATATATTTAGGCAAGATACTTGGGATCATATTCACAGTGGTGAAGTCGTTTCCAAGTCCGAAGGCAGTCGGGATGGTCCTGTGTGAGAAGTAGAGGGGAATCTGGCAATGCTCTTGAGGACGATGCCTGTACACCTGTAGACATTCCACACTTTGACATGACTCTCTTAGTCATTAAGACAATTAAAAATTCTTCAATGATTTTCTCGGTAGTTCTAAGATCGTCCGACATACAACTTTTTTTAGCTAGCTTGGGTGCGAAAGGAATTTAGATACTACAGTGAATAGTATGGGAACAAGGCAATGATCTCTGGGTAAGTTAATCCTAGGTTTTGTGCTCAAATTCTCACTTAGAAAAAAGTATTCTAGGTGCATGGCGCGACGGATAAAGTAGGAAAACTTAGCAACGGTCTATTTGCAATGGATACAAGGACCTCATTAACTCTCTTCTATCCGTTCTAGTGTTTTCCAACAGTCTAGTGGGAACCCATAATTGATTTTCAACCCGTTCGGAGTGGAAATTGAAAGGTTATATCGGTCCAATGGATATATCGAACATACCTAGATCCATACTAAAACATTTTCACTTATTTTACAGAATCTATCGAACATACCTAGATCCATACTAAAAATTTTTCACTTATTTTACTTTTGCAGAGCACAAAGCTTTCAGATTTATTTTTTTGACTATTCTTACCTTTATTAGAACATAGAACTTACAGATATTACATCTTTTATGTAGATATGACCTCTTTCCTTGCAGATCTGACCTCTCTCTTTCAAAGATTTCCACTTTTACTTTTCTTAGAGCACAAAGCGTTCAGATCTCACTTCTTTTCTTCGGTATCAACCTCTTTCTTGCAGATCTGACCTCTTTCCTTCACATTTGACCTCTTTTTCTCGGCACAAATATTTGTAGGTCAAGTAGAATACTGCACACTAGGGAAACAGATCTATGCATAAAGCTTATTTTGCACAAAGATTTTTCTTCTTTAGTTCCCAGCAATCACAGTTCTAGGTCCCGACAATGGAACCATTTGTTAGCACAGGGAAAACCTAGGGTTCAATGCTCAAGAGTGCACCAAAAAATCCCTAACTACTAGCCCTTTCAGCAACACCTATGAAGCAGACAAAGTCTCACCCGAGGTAGAGGCAGGGGTGGTTGCAGGACTCAGATGTCTGCAAACTTAGCTGGGACACTGATCTGTGATTATATCTTTTACAGGGCACACAACATAGATCATTCATCAATATTTAACCCTTATGTTACTTCGCAGATAGCACAGAGCATCATAGTGAATACTTATACCAAATATGATTCAGTACTTAACCCCAGAAATATAGGTTAGATTCAACAGATCAAGCACTAATAATCTTATATATCAGATCTAACATTTATTCATATATCATAAGCACAGAGCATAACTAGATCTATTTAATCACATCAAACACTTAGCCAAGAAAGAGATAAACACATTAGGAAAAAGTATAGAGCATAATACACATAGTTACTGTGGTTCACCCCCACCCTCGAGATATGTTCACAAAGTCTTCTTCTTTATATTATCTCGGTCAAGCAGTTACAACACAGAGCTTCAGTGACCCTTACTTCACACAGGACAGGAGATCTGCGCAGCTTGCTAGATCCTTCTTCCTTTCACTTTAGTACAAAGCTACAACAACTTGCACTTATTTTTTCAATCTCTTTACAATCTTGCACAAAACACTTGCAATATGCATCCAATCACTCAAATCCAACTACTAGCACTAAGCCTTTAGCTATGCATCACATAGATGTACTACTACTTCTTCTTCTCCTCCCACTTACATTGCCTAATTATCTATTTATAGATTACAAAATGGGCCTATTCGTGGGTAAACCCATGGGCCAACATCCCTTTCCCATTACATCAACCCAAAACCCTAAAATGGACCCAAAAATAGGTCTTACTTCCTTAATTTCTGCTTCGCGTTGTGCTCCATCTTTGACAAGCTGTCGCAGTTCCAAAAACGATCAAATATTCTTCAAAAATTGGTCAAGGAACAACAATCAAGGAGGATTATTTAAATAATAAAGTAAGGTGACAAATTCAAGGAGGAATATTTAAATTGCAGAACTTTCTATTTATGGAAAGTGGTTAACCCTAAAAAGAGGAAAATAGGTTAAGTGACCTAGAAGTGGGTTAAGTGACCTAGAAGTGACCTAGAAGATAGCTACTTGGAGAGTATAAATAAGAGGTAAGGATCTCTTGTGTAAAATTCATATTTTTTATATTATGTGCATATCTTGTGTATCTCTTGAGAATGCATAGAAGATCTATTTTGAGAGAGAGACAGAGTATGGTGGATCTCATGGACGCATCAAAGTTTCGGCAAGTCTGAGATCTTAACGACAAAAGTTTTAGAAGTTCAGAAACCTTATTTTATGAGGCATATGTGGGCTGACAGTGTATTAGGGTGCGTACATACTCAGTTATACATGGGATGTCAGTGTATTAGGGTGCATACGTACGTGGGATGGTAGTGTATTAGGGTTCGTACATGTTGGTAAAACCATGGAAACTTGAAGAGATGAAGATACATAGGTTCTAGATTCTTAAATCAAGCTCCCAGGAAGGTCTACAATGCTCAGATACATCAAATCCATCGATTGGTTCAAAAGGTATGGTCACATAGTTGTCTTGATGGATACTCTTTCTTATTAAATGGAAAATGCTTAAGGCATTCTTGGTATGGTTGTTGTGATTTGGTTTGTGTTGGTTGATGGAGTGATCAACACTCTTATGATTCAGTGTTGATATGATTGCTATAGTATGTTGATTGCTTATACATGATTGAGTAACATTCATATTGTATGGTTGAAGAGCGTGAGTAAGTTGTTGGAGAGCTTGGATGTGTGGTGACTGGCTGTGGGTCAGATTGGACACTGAAAGACAGAAGATAATGTGATTGCAGGCTGCAGAGGTTCTGAGTCTGTGATGAAAAGGAAAACCCTAGTTTCTCAGAAGTATACACAGGCTGTAGTATAGACTGGTCGCGTGCATACATGGGCTGCACTACTGGTAGGATGCATACATACGCATGTTGCGTTACCGACAGGTCACACACCTATGACATATTGATATTTGTGGAGGATTGTTGCATCAACTTAGTTGGTGCTAAGGGTGTAAGCTGATTCTTTCATATAGAGTTGATGCTCTTGTAGAGTTGTACTGTATTCAGTTGTTGCTGATAAGCCCTAGGGATTCAAGTCCGTAATAAAAATAAAATTGTATATACATCTTGTGTTTTTTGTGTACCTTGTTGTGATGATTTTTTGATGATATATTGATGATATATATTGCTGATATGGGTTCACATTTAACTGGTCATAACTGACAACAATAAGTAATGAGTTAATGGTGATTTCCAACTAATGAGTTTTTGTGCAAGAGGAAAGTTCTGGGGAAAAAAACCCTACACTGTTCACACCCCCTTCTCAGTGTAGTCGGTGTGTCCAACAATGAGAACAAGATTAGAATATTGTTGAACTCATCATCAAAGTACACTTTTACATAACTTAGTTAATTAGTAACTGTATTAAATTCATTTAAATGATATGCACCAGACCCACCTTCTAACATATTCTTATTAAATAATCTCTTCATCAGAAATATCTTATTGGACGTCGAGGGTTTTTCATATACTTTAGATAATGTGTCCATCAGTTCCTTCATTTTCTTTTCTTTCGAAATATTGAAAGCCACTGATGCTGCCAGGATCAGTTGTATTGTTCCTAGTGCCTTTCTATCAAGAAACTCCCATTCTTCATCCTTCATGGCCATCGACTTCTTTTCTATTCCACCCAATGGTAGGAATAAATCCTTATGATATAAATAATATTCCATCTGCATCTTCCATAACTGGTAGTTTTGGCTGTTAAATTTCTCTACCTAAACTTCCCATCTTCCTCCATTGTTCCCACTTGAACCAGGAACCCTCTTTTCCTGCGAGTTATATTTTTCTCTGATACCAGTTGTTAGAAAAATAGGATTGCAGAGAAATAATATAAAAAAAATGTGGAAATATAACATAGAATATACACAATAGAATAGAGAAACAAATATATGTGGTTCACCCAGTGTGGGATACATCCACCAGAGAAATTTCTAGGTCCTTCCTTTATTATTATCCAACAAGTGAAGGTATACAACCTATAACACGCCCTTTGTAACTTCCTCTTATTTATCTCATGGTCTCCTCTCTCAAAATACAATATTTGCAATAATGCATAGCCACAATACATTTCCCTCATAAAATAGGGTTTCCTTCTAGGGAAAAAAATCCTAACATAACTTGTACCATCAGATTTGCGAACTTATAATGAACAATCTAGATTTACTATTAAATTACAATATACATTTACAAGGCAATTTTTCCTTCGGGGGCAAGCCCTTGAACCCCCGTCAGGGGCCTTCTTTCCCCCCGACCCTTCAGGGGGGGAAATCCCCCCCTACAGTCCCCCGCATGGAGGGGTGTATAGTCGTCCAGGGTGTAAATTCTTCATGGGGTATAAATATGGATGAAAACAAAGACCTCTAAATTAGGAAGAGAATCAAGCTCCGCAACCTAAATTTAGTACTCATGGAAGCTCCAGATTAATCAAGTTCCAAGAGGCGACATCAAAACCATTATAAATTATCCCTCTCACTTGATATGGCCCACACAATTTTTTTTTATAGAACATCAGAAGATAAAAATAAAAGGATTTGTCCTTGGTGATCAAATTACAAGGTCCAATGAGCTTGTCACCGCCATGTAGTACTTACTTCGAGATTAACCACTAGTACAAATACATCATCGTTGGAATATTGACTCCTAATTATTACCGATTGAACCTTATTGGTTGTTTGTAATTTCACGATGATGACATCGACAATTTCCCTCGACATCATTTCTTCTTCCTCGGTATTACAACAATGGTCATGAACACAAGTTTTTCTGCATGAAGCAATTATAACACATCGTACTACTCTGATCAAATCAAATTTGTAATGTGTTTTTCATTAATTGTTCATGGGTTAGGGATTTTTGGGAAACATTCTAACCATGTTAACATATAATTAACCTCAATTGTTTGCAATTCCACCAAAACATTTCTTAACACTATCGCTATAGGAATTGGGTAAATTGTGTTGTGAGCAATAGTCTTCGAGCCAATAGGTAAATGTTTTACAAGTTGTTTCATTTGTTTATTATTTGTAATAAGTTTAGCAGTGAATTAATTTAAATCAATGGGATGATTTATGTAGGAGACAAAATTTCCCATATGCAAACCAAAAGGGGGAAAAGTCAAATAACATTCACACCTACTCCTGTTCCAGAACAGGGCTCTCTTAAAATTACTGACACAAACAAACATGTTGGAAGAGAACACTACCCCAACTATTATAATATTTATGACCTATTTAAGAATGAGAGTTTCCCACTTGAAGATGAGGACATGGACAAATACAAGAATATACACAAAATTGGGATCCACACTATAGAAGCTCATCGAGAACTGTTTTCCCTCAATGATGTTGCACTATGATGTTTCAAACATGTGAAGAAATATACTAGGGTGATAAAAAATGCCTCATGTGTCCCAATTTCATACCTTAAGGTATATGACATCATGATTTGATATAAGACCCCATAACCCACTATCTCGCAGGATGAGTCTCTCTTCGACAAGTTCGGGGTCGATCACACAAACTTCAAATATCTTATGGAAGACTAGTTTGTTGATGAAGAGTGATCAATGGAGAAGTGAGAGAGATGTGTCCCACCACATTACCTAAAATACCCCTACATAATCTTAAATTTAATGATTTGCAGGATTTATGGTGAAGAGACTAGCACCCACTTCAGGATAAAGTGGTTTCCAATAGCTTACACAGCGGTTAATATTTTCAAAGATTTCAACCGAGCTTCTACCTTATCATTCAACATCGCAAAGTGGGTTTGAGAATATCAAGGTATGAATAATCCTATTTTTTTTTATCTTTCTACATACCTTATATATGTTATTTTCATTGCGAATAGGTTTCTAGCTTTTAATTGGGCTTGGAACCCAAGTCAAATCCCGATCCATACCTATTGTTTTCAATTATGGAAGGTTAACTGTAAAGAGTATTTCCATGAAATATGTTATTACTTCCTCACTCTTCTACACAAGGCCATATTCAACTTTCACCCACATAGGATATCACTAGGAGCCATTAAATCCCTACAAGGAATTGGGGATTGGTACATGAAGAAATACTACACCTACATGAGAGTATTTTGGGCTACAAGACCACCACACTTTCTACACAAATATGTCTCTGATAAACTGTTGTCCAAAGAAATAACATACCAGATGGTTGAAAAATGGGTCATTTCTTAGTTATCAGAGAAGAACAAAAGATATTGGTCGATATTTCCCCTCCATATTGGCCAATATTCTCTTATGAATAAAAAGAAATATAAAAAGGAGGCCGAAACCCTGAAGGAATTATGTTTATGCCTCGGTAACAAGAAATTGAATTACCCCCAAAATTTAGTATATGAACATATGAGGGTCGTCAAGATGGCACTATAGATTGTACATGAAGTTAATTTCGCTGAAGACATCTTCTAGGGAGCTCTATATTTTGAAGAAGTGTTAGAAAGGCTCATCAATGAACCAACCAATGAAAAAATGAAGAAGGAAGAAGATGAGCATAGGGTCATGATAATAGAAAAATTCAATACCATACTCCAACAAGACAAAGACAAACTATAAGATGAAGAACAAAAAAAAAAAAAAAA
>JASDQU010585353.1:14947-41179 GCA_032191745.1 Picea mariana
GGCTAGGAAAATAGATGAAATGAAAGAAGATACCAACAAAGAAAGAAATCAAAGGCCAAAAATAAGGAAGATGAATAGAAAGGAGATAAAACTAAAAGGCCATCCTCAAAGGGAAATAATGGAGAAAATTAAGTTGACAAAGAAGTAGTAACAGCTTCATCCCAAACTTACACAAATGTTGAGTAGAAGAAATTTGTTGAGGCAAGACAAGTTGAATTAATCTCTCAAGAAGAAGAAAGGAAAATAAAAGAATAAGAATATAAAAGAAAGGTTTTTGAATCCCTAAATAAAGGACCAGAGCCACATAACTCAGTTTTGGTAACAAAATGTTGGTTGTTTCTATCTTACTTCTTCTTGGGCTGACCCAGGTTTGGATCTCAACAGGTTTCCAACAAAACCCTCAAAACTATTGGCCCTCCTAGTACACCAGAAGGCAACATTGCACACAAAGTGTACATCGCATTCTCACTCGAAATAGATCTTATGGGTGACTACAATAATCAATTGTTTGCAGTATAGGAATGAGTGGGGATCTCGGGTTTTGTTCTTCATTTCATATGCATTATCCTTGTTAATTATTCAAGTACTTATATGATTTATTCATCTTTAAATCTATGCATACATGCTTATGCATCTAGTTTAACCATTCATTCATAAGCTAATGATCAAAAGAAAGTAAAAATTCATTAAAAATCACACAGAACACAATATTTATCGTGTTTCACCCCCTCCTAGGGCCACGTCCACAAAGATCTAACTTCTTTGCTCTTTTATTTAATCTGCTACAAAATCTTGCATTGCGCGCATTACATCTTTAATAATAAAATAAAGAGTGAGGGTAAGAACCCTCTGTGAGGGTGACTAGATCACACCAGGATCCTCATCTTATGACCTAACCCTCAAGTACTACCGTACATAATTATTCTACAAGACTTATTATCATTAACATCCTACAAAATCACAATAATCAGCTCTGTTTATTATGATATTAATTGACTTGTTTGTATCTCTCATCTCACACCTGTTCATATCTATCTCTCTGTCCTAGACCTCTTATGTCCTTATTTATACTATTTTATCAACTTGTATCCATCAAAATATTGTCCAAAACCCTAACCCTATCATGGTTAGGCTTGTCTTCCTATGCGCCTCATTTATTTTCTTCCTGCATGCTACTTTTCCTTCTTTTTTTGCATGATTATTTCCTTCCACTTGTTGTGCACACTCTAAAATTAGATCTTACTTTCCAAAAATAGGTCTTTCCCAAAAATAAATCCCCCCAAAAAATAGGCCTGTGCCAAAAATAGACTTCCTTCTCAAAATAGGCATGTGCCCAATAGGACCCCAACACTGACATGTGGCTCGTCCTAATCCACTCAGGTAGTTCGTGCTCCATGTACCACCTTTTCCAAACTATGGAACTTCTCTGCTAGTTCCTTTCCTTGTTCCCTCATCTACACATCTTTTTATGTTAGCAACTCAACCGTCTATGTTGTTATATATTCCTGTAGTAATGTTGTGCCCTCTGATTGTGCATGTTCCATACTCGTCTTTTCTTCCTCCAATTGCACAATCATCTATGCTACTTGTTCCTGGAGGGGTTCCAATTAGGTTTGTATTTCTTTCTTATTTGTCTGCATTTTCTTTAACTCTATCTAAAAAGTATTCATTTCTTAAGTGCCCTTTAAGTGCTCCCTAATACTCATTGTCTTCTGCGGTTTCCTTATATCCTGTAAGGAAGCGCTTATTTTCTCCTTTTGTTGGTCCCATTGTTGGACCTTTTCATCTTCTTCTAAAATGTTCTAGTTTTGCGAATTCCCTCACTTATTTTCTATTTCCACTATCTGGAGTGTGGATTTTTGTTACCTCTATTATCAAACCTCTAAAGGAGTCACATGATTAATATTTTCTTTGATCCCCTCAATTTCCTACATATATCCCTCAATTGTTTGTGAAATATTTTTTATCTTTTCCTCTGCGCTCCTCTCTGGTGCTTGCGCATTGTCTGGTATGCGGTCGTATACCACTGCCAAGCCTTGTTCTATCTTATCAACATGTTCTTTCTCCTCCTTCTTCGAGGCCAGTTGGTCGCAAGTGATTTGTAACATTTCAGCAAATCCCCTACCCACCTCCAAGTTAGTCACATTTGTGCGAGCTCTGGATTTCACTTCTTGCATTATGCTATCCTGGAGTCCATATAGTGACTTGGTGGGTATCTGTGCCATGACGACTTCAAATTTCTCAACTTCCCCCATGGGTTTATCCGCATTCCCATGATACTTTCTGATCATTTGGTAAGTGACTGTAAATTTCTCCCTGCCTTGTACTACCAATTGTGTTGTCTCCTCTACTTCTTTCTATGTAGGGGGTCATTGTGTCTTTTCCTGTCATTGCGTTGTGGCCTGTGGTACTGCTTGACTCCATACTTGTTGTAGAGTTTCATGGACTTCTATGATATTGACCATGATATCTTCTCTTTGTTCCTCTCCAAAATATACCACCTCTTCCCCATGTATTGGACCTTGTCTATGAATAACTCATCATCATCATCCTCTGTCAGGGTGATGACTGAGTCTTTCATGACATACTTCCTCTTTTTGCACACCTCTTCTACCTACACTAGATTCATTGTTCTCTGTGAGGGATGTGCCCCATTTGTTGTAACATGTACCCTTTCTTGACCAGCTTACGATGTATCCCACTTTATGGTCTGTTGATGGTTGTCTGTCCTTGTCACTCTTATTGTCCTCCTTGGTCTTTTAGGCATTGCGTTGCTTCATGATGGTTGATTATGTGCTATAGCCTTTATAGTGTTATCAGATGGGTTGTTTGTTTTTGCTGAGGAACATACTTCATCCTTTTCCTTGGGCTTGGTGGATTGTGTCATGGTTTGCCTTGTTTCTGGTTTTTCTATTGGCAACTTCCACTACGCAGGCCATTCTTTGATTATCTAGTCAACTTCTTCCTCGGTGATGCAATATTGCATCTCTATTCATGCCTTCTTTGGATCCCTTGCGGCCTAGATCCACATGTGATTCTTGGATTCCTTGAACCTGTCTATCCCTTTCATTTCCTAGATTACCTCCATAGGAATGTGCCACACATTGGATGTGCGCTATTCTATATCTTATAGAAACATCGAAAATACTGTGTTACTTTCTTGTTGCTTTTTATTTTCCTTGTCCTGCAAGAGGGAATCATATCTAGATGCATAGAAGTTTCCTTTCCTATCCAGGAAGGATGAAGAATTTGGCTCCTACCATTATTCAAAGGTTATAAGAATGATGATCCAAGAGTAATGGAACTCGGTTTTCTTATCCTGTGCATCTCTATAATCCACCAAAAATTGGTTTGGTAGGTACGATGCCCAACTGAACATCACTCCTTTTGCCCACTGCACGACTTCTGCTATGAATCCTACTGGAGCTTCTTATTTTCTACATTTCCTCAACATCTTGCAAGCCATAAGCTTGTTGATGAACCTTGTCACATTTTCATTGATGTCCTTGAGCACAATTCCTCTTTTTCCCCTATTGGTGCCAAATTGTTCTTTTACCAGCTCGGTGATTTCCTTTTGACTCGCCTTGTTATCCAAGTACTCCTCTGGTTGTCTACCAAATATAGGTAATCCTATGATCTTGGAGATCAACACCACATCTAGTTGTACTGGCCTATCCATCCAAAGTATGTTGTCGTGTACCCAAGCTACTAATTGTTTGACGCATAGCTCGACATTTTTACCATGCCTAAAGTGCAGTATATCCAAAAGGTTCATTATGTCGGAGTTTTATAGCCTCGTTATCCACTGCGTGGACTCCATTATCAATTTATCTAGTGGTACAATTTACCATGGGTTTTCTAAGTAGGTCTCTTCATCCAAATACGGGAATTTGTTCACATTGCACACATGGTGGTCCGAGTACCTATGTTTTGGTACTTTTTCGATCATATCATCCAAAGTGACCACTACGTCTGGGAGATATGGAAGTGTGATGTTTGTGGCATCTTGCACCTTTCTTTTCTTCCCGACAATAGATGGGCATGTCTCTCTTGTTTCTACATCCTCTTTTTCCTTCTCAGAGTCTGGTCGATCGGTGATTTCCTTGACCAACACCTCTTCTCCATCATGGCCCTATCGTTTTCCCATCATTTCATTAGGTTTAGCGAGAGTTTTATGATTAGGGTTTGGGATACCATTATTGGTCCCAAAACTCTTCCCTACTTCCCCTTGTGGTGTTGTCGATGTTTCCTCTTCAACCCATGTCAAGCTGAGTAAATCTGTGTCCGCAATGGTGAAATATTCAATATTGAGCACATTCTCACGCTATCTCATTCTTTCCTTGCACCTTTGGCCCTATCGAGTAGCCTATACATACTGTCCTGGAGCACCGAACTTTGGTGGTGTCATATTTTATCTAATTCGCACACGTGCTTGCTTCTTCGTACAATTCTAGCTAAGGCACACACTTTGTATCTTTCTCTGTGTTAAAAAAACACTAAGTGTTGAACTAATGCATGCTTTCCGACGTTTATAGACCCGATCATAACTATTTTTCACTTTTTGCATGCATTTGTGCTGAGTGTAATTTTTCCTACACATTGTCTTTCGATGTTGTCACAATAATTGTTGCACGTGAATTTTTTTCGTACTTTCCTATGGCTTATTCAACTTCTGCTTCTTTTTTTGTTTTTCTTCTTTTTCTATTTTTCTATTCTTTTTTTCTTCTTTTTCCCCTTTTTTATTTCTTTTTATCATTTTTCTTTCCTAATATCTACTATAGTACACTATATACATGACTTTCTTACTGCATTGTAATTTTTAAGGGTTAGTAGGTCAATTGTCCCTATAAGGTTTCAATCGACTATCGTTAATCATTCCTTTTAATTATGTTCCTCCAAATCTAGTGATCACTTTCTCAAATAAGAAGTGTGCTACCGTCTCTGTGCTACAATATTTGACTAGTGTTGCTTCTTCCCATCTCGTTAAGTATTCAGTCACAATAATGATATATCTACCTCCTGACCTTTTTTCTAGTGGATTAATAGGTCCAACAAAGTCTATTTCCCATTTGTAAAATACTTGTATAGTTAATTGTGGTCTTAGGGGCATCTCATCCCTTTTGTTGGGTTTTCCAACGCTTTGACAAACATCACAATTCTAGAAATATGCCTTGGAATCTTTATGGAGTGTTGTGCACCATAATTCTACACATAATACCTTCTGCATGGTGGTTTTCCTGCATAGTGTCCTCCAACTATATCGTCATGAGCTTCTGTCAAAATTTTGGGCCGTTCATTTTTCAATACCAGTTTTAACCCTTATGAACTAGAATGTATTATGTAATTGTGACTTAGGATGGTGAGTCGGTAAAATAAAAAAGGGGATAGAGTGCCTAGGAAATGTAATAATTCATATACATTAATAAAAATACACCATTGGATGAAAGACAGATAAGGACAAGAGAGATAGGGGGATATGATTGCACGAGAGAGGCGACTTGAGGGTCTAAGTATTTTTATTATTATTTTATTTAACCATAATTGATTTTATGGATAAAAGGGGTTACATGATATTCTTGGGGGAGGCCATGTGGTTCTTGATTTCCAAGTAATTATATAAACCCATCTTTGGTTTTTTGGGGGGGTTCGCTTGTTCTTATTCATTCACTATAAACCCTTCTCACTCTTTCATCTTTAGGAGCCTCATTCTTGTTGAATTCATGTGATGTTGGTCTGAGCATGGATACAAATGGTTTCATGAGGGTGGATTTGGGTGAAGTTGGGGGTCATTCTTCCCGTAGTTCATCTTCTTCCCCTTGCTCCTTTGTTCTTCTTCATCTTCACTCACTATTGATAGTTCGTCTGCTCTTGGGTTGAGCATGCAAATGAATGGTGGAAAGAGGAGAGCCATTTTTGAATGGCTATAATATTTTATTGATAATTCCAGGAGGGAATGGATGCCCATGTGCATGAGCTTGATGGAAGTTCATATATAAATGTCCACAACTAAGAATCCTTGGAGTTTCCAGTAGGGATATTTCCTGACTAGTAGCACTCGATCATTGGAGAAAAATGGAACAACCTCAGGTATTGCATGACAAAGAAAGGTGTTCATTTATTTTGGTTGTAAAGGCTGAGGGGGAAAGAGAGCTAGAAATTTGGATTTGCTGTGAGGTTGGGAAACCTAAGAGTTAGTTATCCAACTGTTGTGTGTTTTTAGATTTGGACTAGGACCCATCATTGTGGATTCATAGTCTTGGCTCGGGGCTGACCTGCTGTTGAGAGTAAAAGAAAAGAAGTGTCTATGGTGGGGAGAAACGTCCTTAGTGTGCAGCCAGTTGGTGAACGTTTACTTGAAAAGATAAGTGTTGTCTATGTTTTCTGTGTATTTAATTATCTCTAAGATATGTATTTTAATGTGCGTATCTATTGGTTATTTATTGTGCATGGCATGTTGTTTACCTCTATATGTTGTATCATGGATCTTGTCTTATGCATGTGATTTTCATGCCTCTTAATTAAATTAGGAATGTTTTGAATTGAGATAAGTCAATGTGAAGTGAGTTCCTATACTACAGTGTGCCTTGCCTATGGGTGGTTGGGTGTGTTGCAGTTGGATTAAGTGGTGTAGCCCAACCTGTGGCTGGATGGGAACATTAAAAAATGGTATCAGAGCGACTGGTTGAAACATAGGGTTGGTATGGGTCGGATCTGTTGGTTAGAGTCTCTTGGTTGAGATTGATTTATGACCTTGAAGTCGAAAATATCAGGAGGAATGAAGTTGTAGAGTTTGTGCAGAATATAGAACGTCAAAAATTATTTTTAAAGGATCGAAGGATTGTGACTATCCCTTTAGAATTCAGGATCGATCGCCACCATGGGATCAATAGAGATATGGATCGTTGGATGGGAGGGTAGGCGAAAAAGGGTCATCCTATGAAGGAGAAACCATAGGTTTGGGTAAGGTTAAGTCCCAGCCATTGTATCTATATTGTTTATCATCAACCATCGATTGAGGCCAAGCATGAAAAGTAAGAATTCAGAACTTTGCTGCTTCAGTGATCTTGGAAATAAGAAAAAGCCTAAACTATTGAATGCTGGAGTTGTGAAGTCCTTTTAGTTGTTCGATATAATAGGAGGCATGGAGGAATATTCGTCATCAATCGTGGACACCCGACATTAACCAATTACAGAGTTTTCACTCCGGGAGTTTTAAACCTTGTTGAGATGCTACAACCCAGATCCCTGGAGTGCTGAAGTCCCATAATTCGTGTCGACTGCTATATCGAGAGAAGGACTTCAGGAGTGTTGCAAGCCATTGGATATAGGAGTAGTAGAAGGGTAGAAAAGTTTTATAGATTCGTAACCTTGCCACTTTGGATTTTTGTAGTTCGTTATTATGGGGTCGTCTAGACCAAGAAGCCCAGAAGCCTGAAGCCTAGAGTTAATCATAGTCATTGGTTGTGGGAGGAATGTGAGCCGTTGATTTCTTTCGACATTTGACTATCTAGGAGATAACATACATTGGACTCAAGATAACATATGAAGCCTAGAGTCTCGAAGTCTTGGATTTAATTTATGATGTGCCTTATGCCACGTGGAAGGGGTGTCGTGTGGGGACACATGCCACTCGTTTTTAGTACCTTTTGGACCCCTTTCTATTAATTTTTTAGTGACATGTGGCATGCATTCCATAGGTCCATGTCACCCTAGGTGATGTTAGCATGTCGTGTCCTCTTTGGGAGTATGTGACTTTGGGGGTGCCCAAGTTTCTATCAATGAAAAGCATCAAAAATGGAATTTGCGAAGGCACACAGACCGCCAATCTAAGATCCCTTTGAGACCTCTCTCGACCATTGGATCAAACAGAGGGAGAAGAGGTAAGTACTTTGGAGGATTTTCACTCTAGTGAAGTGGAAGACTCAGGAATGGAAATATCCCAAAGCCCCAGAGCACCAAATTTCCAGAGTGTGTGAGACTCATCGGTCTCAACACTTGATTAAGTATTCATTGTGTTAACACTCATAAATTTCTTTGGGATGTATTAAAGAAAACCCTGAGGTAACTGTTTCAACCAACTTTAGATTGTATTATGACCTATACAACCAGAGAGGGCTCTCTCAGATGTCTAATGATTGGTAATAACTCAAAGGATTCATCAATAAATGCAAAAAGGCTAGATTCTGCAATAGGACAAGTTTGTTTTTGTTTTTAAAAGGGATGGTAGGACAAACAAGGAAAAGGTACCATTGGGAAATGAATTCAAGGCCTGAATTTCAATGTTTTTACAGTCAACAACTGGTTGGTTTCTTTCTGCAGATTTGAGGAAAAATATGTGTTATGCTCAGCAAATAAATGATATTAAATGGGAGATGGAAAGGAGAATAAATCCCACTACACTACAGACATCAAGCAGTGGATGAATCTCTAGTGCAACTTTAGAATAAAGGACAAAAAGATTAATTACTAAATAGAGCATCAAATGAAGATGAATTATGTAAAAGTAACCATTAACACATAAAAAACATCATCAGTGTGAAAGAGCATCAAACATGGATGAATTCCTACTACTTACTCTCAGACAATGCTAGCAAATTTTTTTTATAATGGAAATGATATACAAGAAACACATATTGAACATAAACACCGTGATGAATCTCCAATTTTAGAAAGAGGAAACTTCTACATTAAATTCAAAGAAATAAACAAGTCTTCTCCCCCCAAGGGTCCCCCCCTCTCTAACCTTGTACCATGAAATATATCACACTATAGGTCATTTCCAATTTACCATTTCAAACTCCAACCCCTTTCCCAAAATAGAAACAGTTACAAACAGAAAATGACATGTTTTAACTGATTTCCTACTTTTCAAGAGGTGAGACTCTGAAAAATCGGATTCAAAATTCCACTTGTAATTCTCAAAATGTAAAAATTGTGTAACATATGAGAACATTTTTTGTAGTTAAGCTCTTTCCAAATAAAAACCTCTCTTGGTTTCTTGAAATTGATTTCCAGCTGGCCGGAATACATGTCGCAAAAACATGTCTGAAATAGGAAATCATGAAAACTGAAAAATAGGGATCAAAGATTCTTATGAATCTACCAAAATCTGAAATGTTTTTCAAATATGAGAGAGGTTTTTAATACTTGATTTTTCCTCGACAAAAACCTCTCAGGTATTTTCAAAATTCCTCTCAAGTTGGTTAGAACGTGATCTTGAAGTTGACCTCTAAACCAGTCATTTGCACAGTGCACCCTGTAGCCTTTGTGAAGGAAAAATCTCTACGTGGAAAAATCCTCTACGTGAGAAACTCCCCTGCACGACAAAACACTCTGTGTGAAAAAACCCTCTGCATGGCAAAAGCCTCTGTGCGGAAAAATCCTCTGCGCGAAAAAATCCCCTGTGCAGAAAAACTATCTGCGTGAAAAAATCCTCTACATGACAACACTCTTTGTGAGGAAAAATCCTCTACGCGACAACATCCCCTATGCGACAAAACTCTCTACACAAAAAATCCTCTGCGCAACAAAATCCCCTGTGCGACAAAACCCTCTGCACGGAAAAATTTTATGCACGGAAAATTTCTCTGAGAAACAACATCCTCTATGCGACAAAATCCTCTGCACGACAACATACTCTACGTGGTGAAATCCTTTGCGCAATGTGCAACAAATGAAAGAAGCAAAATCCTTTGCGCAAAAAACTTGCACAACGCGTATGTTTTTGAAGTTTGAAATGATACCAATGACATGGAGTGTCATGATTGTTCCTTATCTAACCTCATGAAACGTGATGATGAACCATAATACCTTTTGACATGATATTCACCCTAACCTATGAATCATCTAGGAATGCCTTGATTTTCCCAAGATCATGTCATGACTTTGAAAACTTTGGATGAACCTCTAAATCTAGCTATGAAAATGATGGTGCTAAAAATTGACTCCAATGGAGACACTATCCTCCCAGTGAGGTAGCAAAGAACTCGTATACCCTATCCCTATCCATTGGGATGCTCCCAAACTCAACTTTCCAACTGTAACTTGTAACCTTCTTCGCCACCAACTTATTCTGCAACTGAACTAAACCCAAAATGAAAATACAAACTGAAAAATGATGAAATAAATGCTCACCATACTGAGCTTATTCACACCTACATACAGTAAGCTAATATTTAAGATATTTGATTAGGTAAAATCAAAATCTGGTGAAACCATGCAAGTGTCTTGTCCATGGGTTGAATTCCTTGTGTATCTTTGATCAGTATTGAAAGGGAAAACCATCTCAATGGAAACTCATCAAATTCAATATTGACCAAATTTAAAAACTTAGTTCCATTCGTTGTTTCCAAACATGCTTCAAAAGGATCTTGAAAAGAAAGAAAACTGATTTCAGGAGATTGCACACAACTGTCATCTTGTATCAGCCCCCAACTACATTTCANCATTTAAAAACTTAGTTCCATTCGTTGTTTCCAAACATGCTTCAAAAGGATCTTGAAAAGAAAGAAAACTGATTTCAGGAGATTGCACACAACTGTCATCTTGTATCAGCCCTCCAACTACATTTCTACTTCCATAAATCTCAAACTGATGGCTCTCATGAAAGGGATGAAGATATGTATTAAATTGCTTCCATGAAACCCTTGGTGTCAAGAAGGACATGGTTGATTTGGACAACAACTCATCATCATCTACATTTTCAGATTCATCTTCAACTAATGGCTGCAATTTCTTGTCAATTTGTTCCAGTGAATCAGTGTGATTTTGCATCAACACACATTCCTCTACTTTAGTGATGATCTTAAAACTTTATTTCGACAATTTAAATGAAGAAAAGAATAAAGATAAATAATTTCCTTCAGTTGATTTGATACTTTCTTCATATTCTTCTTTGTAACTGTGATATGTAGGCTGATTTCTCTCATTACATTGCTGAAAAGGAACATTTTCTGATAGAGAAAATGCAACTAGTCGTTCTAGAAATTCAACATCATAATCATCATCATATTCATCATATATAGGAAAATCAACAACATCTGCAGTGTCATCTAACAGGGAAAAGCTTGGGACATCAACCTTCTCTTCAACAAGATGATTTGCAAATTCATTTTCTTGACTATCTACAAATGAATACATAAAACAATCAGCCCCATGCTTATCATGAGATGGATCAAAAGATAAATTAGCATCTTCTTTTTCAATAAGTGGAATATAATCCTTTGCAAAATCATCATCATTTAAAAATTCAAGAGAACATACGATATTATTAACCCTCTACTCAAGATTTGTTTACATGTTTGAATATTCTATTGAATCTTCTGAGCATCATTAAACATTTGTTGTAAGGACTTAGATCTTATTTCCATCTGAAGGAAAGACAAATCTAGATGAAAGGTTGTTGCATAATGGATCATGGCAGTAGTTTCAGTGGGTTGAATTTATTTGGGAAACTTGTAATAAATATTAGAAAACATTCTACTGAATGTATAAATAGTTTCACTACTCTACATTTTCATGGCATAGAACTTTGTAAGATGTAGATCCAAAGATTTCCTATTGCCCCAAAATTTCAAAAATACATTCTTCAATTCCTCCCATGAGTTAATTGTCTCTGGATGCAAGTGTTTAAACCAGTCTTTGGTATCCCCTTTCAAGGATTGAGAAAAGGCCCTCATACAAGTATCATCATGATCAATCTCAAACAAATCTATAAAATATTCAAAATCTTGGATCTTCTTTTCAACTGTGATGGTATTCGGTTCTCCATCAAACATAGGTAGGTACTTATAGTGCTTTGGAGGAAAACTATGAAGGATGTGAGGTAATTTTAAAGGTATGTATCTCTATTGAATCATGGAGGGTGTTGGATCAAGTATAGGAGGTGAGATATTAGCCTTGATTTTTTGAGGCTCATCAACTTGGATATGGTCATCTATGGCTTAGATGGAAGATTTTGATCAAAATCAGTGATACAATGAGGAGATATATGTACAACTTTAAGAGGAGGAGATACAAGTGAAGGATTCTCATGATCATCATTTGAATGCAGCATGTAAAGAAAAATTTGTTTAGCATGTTCAAGAAAGGACAGAAGGTAATTAATAACAAAAAATATCATGTCTTGGAAAATACTCAACTTTAGGTACTTGTTTTTTTCCATGATGTCCTTTTATACCTTTTTCAATGGATCACGTCCTCCATTGGAGTCTATGAATCACATTTGAAGCTTGATTGGAGTCACCAGGTGGAAATTTACATCCTTCTTGTGTCTGACCTCTTTCCACCATCAGAAATCATACCTAAACCTTGTTGTTTCTCCTAGGGAAAATGCATCTTTAGTTCCCCAACAACAGCGCCAAAATGTTAACACTTGGAAATTTATTTCGGTTGTATCAAATAAAACCCCAAGGTAATTGTTTCAATCAACTTTAGATTGTGTTTTTACCTATACAACCAGAGAGGGCTCTCTCAGATGTCTAATGATTGGTAATAGCTCAAAGGATTCATCAGTAAATGCACGGAGGTTAGATTTTGCAATAGAACAATTTTTTTTTTTTTTTAAAGGGATGGTAGGACAAACAAAGAAAAGGTACCATTGGGCAATGGAGTTAAGGCCTGAATTTCAATGTTTTTACAGTCAACACCTGGTTGGTTTCTTTCTGCAGATTAGAGGAAAAATAGGTGCTATGATCAACAAATAAATGATATGAAATAAGAGATGGAAAGGAGAAGAAATACCACTACACTAAATGCATCAATGAGTATATGAATCTCTAGTGCAACTTTAGAATAAAGGACACAAAGATTAATTACTAAACAGAGCATCAAATGAAGATGAAATCTGTAAAAGTAATGATTAACACATAACAAGCATCATCAGTGTGAAAGGAGCATAAAAAATGGATGAATTCCTACCACTTACTCTCTTACAATGCTAGCAGAAAAAAATAATCATGGAAATGATATACAAGAAACACATACTGAACATAAACACCGTGATGAATCTCAAATTTCAGAAAGTGGAAACTTTTGCATTAACTTTAAAGAAATAAACAAGTCTTCTCCCCCCCCCCCAAGGTTCCCCATATCTACCCTTGTACCATGAAATATATATCACTATAGGTCCTTTCCAGTTCACCATTTCAAACTCCAACCCTGTTCCCAAAATAGAAATAGTTACAAACAAAAAATAACATGTTTTAACTGATTTTCTTCTTTTCAGGAGGCAAGACTCTGAAAAATAGGCTTCAAAATTACACTTGTAATTCTCAAGATGTAATGGATGTGTAACATATGAGAACTGGTTTTGTAGGTAATATAGTTCCAAATCAAAACCTCTCTCAGTTTCTTGAAATTTATCTCCAGCTGGCCGGAATACATGTCACAAAAACATGTCTGAAACAAGAAATCATGAAAATTGAAAACTAGGGCTCAAATATTCCTTCGAATCTCCCAAAATATGAAATTTTTTTCAAATATGAGAGAGGTTTTTATTATTCATTTTGTTCTCAACCAAAAAATCTTGGGGATTTTCAAAATTCCTCTGAAGTTGGTCAGAAAGTGATCTTGAAGTTGACCACTAAACCAGTCATTTGCGTAGTGTGCCCTGTAGTCTCTGCGCAGGAAAACTCTCTATGCAGAAAAATACTATGCACGACAAAATCCCCAGCGTGACAAAACCCTCTACGTGAAAAAACCCTCTATGCAGAAAAATCTCCTGTGCGGGAAAACCCTATGCGCAACAAAATCCCCTACACGACAAAACTCTCTTCTCAAAAAAATCCTCTACGCGACAACTCTTTGAGCGAAAACATCCCCTGCATGACAAAACTCTCTGCGTGCTTAAATCCTCTACGCAAAAAAATTCCCTGCGTGAGAAAACCCTTTGTGTAGCAAAATACTCTATGTGAAAAAATTCTCTACGCAACAACATCCTCTGTGCGACAAAATCCTCCATGTGACAACATCCTCTGCATGGTGAAATCCTTTCCGCAACAAATAAAAGAAACAAAAGCCTTTGCGCAACAAACTTGCACAACAAGTATGTTTTTGAGGTTTGCAACGATACCAATGACATGGAGTGTCATGATTGTTCCTTCTCTAACCTCATGAAAGGTTATGATGAATCAAAATACCTTTTGACATGATATTCACCCTAACTATGACTCATCTAGGAATTCATTGATTTTCCCAAGATCATGTCATGACTTTGAAAACTTTGGACAAACCTCTAACTCTAGCTATGAAAATGATGGTGCTCATAGACTGTCAGTTTAATCCATGGATGAACAAGGTAAGTACTTCGGAGGATTGTAACTACGAGGAAGTGGAAGACTCGGGAATGGAATTATCCCAGAGTTCCAAATTTAAGAATTGGTTGAGAGTCGTCTATCTCAATGCTTTATTAAGTCATAGTCGTTGATCTCGTTGAAGCCTCTAGATGGGGGCAAGACCATCCATTCGACGGGAGATTAAATCTCAATCATACATTTATTCTAGTGGAGTTATTAAAGGCTTTGGCGAAGTGTAACTATGGGGGAAACCAAAATTTGACATGGGAAAACAATCGAAGGACGAAGTCTGGAGGAGTTGGTCCCAACGTCAGTCCAATGCTAAGGTAAAAAGGGACTAGAAGTAAACCAGCCCTCAGAATTGTTGTCCGTGCAAGATCCTATGTATAAAAACACAGAGCGTGGTGCTAAAGGGTGATTAAGCCTATGGTTTCGAGTCATGGTCACATGGAACATGGTTTGAATGAAGCGCCTTTGTAGTTTTTGATTTGTTGTATCAGCTAAGGGGGCTGAAAGTGGTTTTTCAGGGAGCCTTAACTTTCAACTTAGATATCTGATTAGGGAGAAATTATAGTTGTTGGAAGTTTGATCTAGAGGAAAATGTCTTGGAATTATTCTAATTTGGATAACTGTGATATATTTTCTTCATGAATTAAACATAAAAGGTACCTGTAAATTTAATTGACAATTTTGTATGATCTGTAATTCTAACAAGATGGTTGCTTGCAAGTTTGTCAATATTAGAGGTATAATCAAATCAATTCCAGTGTAGGATCATATGTTAGGGTCATGGAGGAATGACAGCTATTACAGAAGTTAGATGAGGCATTCAAGAGCTACAGATAAATTAATGAAGGTGGAAAAATAACTCAAGAATAGTGGAACAAAAGTATTAGTCAACAACTAGAGGATCTGAATAAAATGAAGGTACAACCAAGGAAAGAATACTCACATAGGATATGAGGATAACAGGTTAAAAATGTCATGGATAGGAATAAAAGGAAAATTATGACTTCCTATCCTTGAATGAAGATATGTGCAGAAATTTGCAAAGCTTAAGTGTGAAAGGAATCCACTTCTGATATCAGAGTTCGCAGTGGAAGCAGGATGCCAATGCAGAGAGATTGGAATGCTATCTCACTTGAAAGGTGTCATTAAATGAAAATGGACTTCCATTGGGGAATGGTATTAAGTGGGAAAGAATGGCCAGGTGGAACATGGCTAGAAAGTGTTCACACCAGTGAACCATAATGTAGATGAGCAAAATGGGAGCACACAAGGAAACAAGGATTTGAAGGAGTTTGAGAACAACCAGTTACAACATAAATAGATAAAGAAATAAGTGAATTAAAAAAGAAATACACTAGAGTGGATGAGGCATACAATAAATTTAAAATGCATATGCATTAGTAGACATGCTGACATTAAATGCTTGGTGCGTATGGATGAGTAATTGCACATGCTTGAATATGCATATAACATACTTGTGAACTTAGAATAGTCTATTATTATGAAATAATGTTTGAGTATAGCTAATCATGGATTATGTGTTCAAGAAAAATGATATAGCAGGGTTAAAGATGTGGATGTTGTTGTTTCTTATGATTTCCATCTAAGTGAAGACCTATGAGGGTGGTAGGAATGGTGATCAGAATGATGAAGGAGGAAGTCTGCGAGATTCTACAAATATCATTTGGTCAGATAGAAACTAGTAGGTTGATAAAAACCAGGAAGGTATGCATTTAGTTTATGTTGATGCATAGATGTTGAATGGGATTGATATAAGAATTCCCTCAGTTACTTTTCAATATTTAAATTTATATGTAATGGTGAAAGGCCTAGAGTATGTAAATGTTGTTCAGGCTAGAATGCATTTAGATAAAATGTTGGTTGCATATTATGTTATGATTTGTTATGGGATCATAACCAGGTTAATTTAGGAGACATACTCCTATAACAATGAATATCCATAGAGCTAGTAATGTGTGAGACCATAATATGGTTGGATATGGAAGGTCGATAGAACTATGTGATTGCTCAATGCTATCTACTGTATATCTGATGTTTGGAATGCAACCTCCTTGTTGATAGTGAAGAGCATTTGAGAATTATATTCTTGGTGTTGTGTTTGGCTTGAAAAGGAAGGTATCCAAATAGTCAAGAAAGTAGTAGGAAGTGTGTGGATGATGTGTTGAGGTATTGGCCAGACCTTACAACTCATCGTGGTGGAATGCATGACATAGTTATGTTGTATTATGTAGCCAATGCATGGATGAATTGTATAGATGTGGCCATGGGTATTGGCACATTGATTGCTATTTCATTAATAATTAATTGTTATACTATGAAAATCCTGTGGTGCTCAAAATACATAATGATGGATAGATGAATTATATTTAATATAAATACTAGCTGGAGGTGATTGGATTGTTGTTGTTACAATTCCAAGATCAGTTTTGGAGATATTAAAAATGTTACAAGTGATAACACATGAATCATTGAATGCATTGGGTGAATGCATGTATATATTATATAACATAGAAATGATTATGCTAACAGATGAAATGATGTGAGTATTGCTAACTCATGAAGTTGAAAACCCTTCAGGAATTGTTAGATATTACAACAAAAAAATTGTAGGTTAAAGAAGCCACATAATGATAAATTACAAAAAATCTTTGTTGAGGGGACAAAGTGATAAAAATATTTTTGGATAGAAGAAAGAAAATATTGGTTTCTAATAGATGTGTAAAGAATGATGGGTTCATTCCATTCAATATTAGAATTCCATTTAATGTCAAGAATCGATGGAAATAATTGAATTGTAGTTGTAAACAATTCCGAGATCACTTGTTACCATGAAAATATATATATATAGCTTGTACATGATATATGGACAATTTGTTTGGTTGAAGAAAGTTGAAATTGCAGGAAGAAAGGGTATTGAATATGGAAAGGATGTAAGGCCATAAGGAAGACTAATATCTATAACTGCGGATCCAAACATTATGAGCATAAAGCTCATGCTTGGAAAATTTTGTTTTTCTGTATAAAACATATTTGACATTTATGATTGAAAATGGTTATAATGGTATCTCATGATGAATGTATGTGTATAATAAATATAATATGTTGGATATGATAGTTGGAAAGAATGGAAAATGATATTGTTGTGACATGACAACCTTGTGTTCCTAGAAATCTTCTTGTGCAAGAAATCCTTGGTTAGGCAAGATGGATCACCTTAGGGACTCTATAACATAGAAGGGGATGCTTGAGCCTGAGCCTGAAAGGTGAGTGACCACAAGGAAGAGGAGAGTTTGATATCTCTTATAAAATATTGATTGGGATCATGAAAACAATGGGTATGTCCAGGGAAAATAGTGAGTCAAGTTAACAAGATAGCCACATGGATGCAGCTCCATGAACCACACAGATAAGTATTATACTAGATTATGAAAATTTACTCTTAGATTATGAACAAAAATAAAAAATTTATGCCCAAATTGTGAATTGAAATGCTCATTGATTTAAAATGTTGTAGGAAAAAGATGAATGTTGAGGATCTAGAAAAGTACCAGACTATGAGGGAAAAGAAGAAAGTGATGTTGGAGCAACTAAATGATAAGGGCATAGATTGAAGAAAGTACAATGGACTTGTTGCAGATGGAGTTCTGGAGGCCACAAAACTGAAACTTCTTGGCTGAGTGCACTGGAGCCTTGGAGAGAAGTGGAATAACCTCAGGGACTACATGGTAGAGAAAGGGGTTCATTTCTTTGGATTGTGCATGATGAGAGGGAAGGAGAGCTTGTTGGTTGGAACTTCTTCCAGAAAAATAAATTCTGAAAATCATTATACATGTTTTGGGTCAGAATGCCTATGTATACATGTTCAATTTTAGGCCAAAGCGCATATGTATATAAGAGTTGGTTGGAATGCCTGCGTGGATTAAGGCCAAAGAGCCGATATTTGTAATGTGAATAACATTGGAATGGTGTTGTGCACTGAGGAAAGTGAAAAAATAAGGGGAGGGGCATGTAACATCCCATTTTTAACCCTTATGAACTATAGTGTATTATGTAATTGTAATTTGTGACTTAGGATGGTGAGGTGGTAAAGTCCAAAAGGGGCCAAAGTGCCTAGGAAATGTAATACTTCATATACATTAATAAAAATACACCGTTGGTTGCGAGACAGTTAAGGAAAAAAGAGATAGGGGGATATGATTGCATGACAGAGGGTGCTTGAGGGGATAAGTCTTTTTATTATTATTTTATTTAACCATAATTTATTTTATGGGGAAAAGGGGTTACATGAGATTCTTGGGGGAGGCCATGTGGTTTTTGATTTCCAAGTAATTATATAAACCCATATTTGGTTTTGTTTGGGGGTTCACTTGTTCTTATTCATTCACTATACACCCTTCTCACTCTTTCATCTTTAGGAGCCTTATTCTTGCTAAATTTGTGTGTTCTTGGTCTGAGCATGGATACGAATGGCTCCATGAGGGTGGCTTTGGGTGAAGTTGGGAGTCTCTCTTCCCCTGGTTCATCTTCTTCCCCTTTCTCCCTGGTTCATCTTCTTCCCCATGCTCCCTGGTTCGTCTTCTTCCCCTTTCTCCCTTGTTCTTCTTCCTTTTCACTAATTATTGCTAGTTCGTGTGATCTTGGGATGAGCATGGAAATGAATGGTAGGAACAAGAGAGCCATTGTTGAATGTATGTAATATTTTACTGATAATTCTAGGAGGGAATGGATACCCATGTGCATGAGTTTGATGGAAGTTCAGATATAACTGTCCACAACTGAGAATCCTTGGAGTTTCCACTAGGGAGATTTCCTGACCAATAGCATTGGAACCTTGGAGACAAATAGAACAGCCTCAAGGATTACATGGTAGAGAAAGGTGTTCATTTCTTTGTTTTGTGCATGCTGAGGGAGAAAGAGAGATGGAAATTTGGATTTGTTGTGAGGTTGGGAAAACTAAGAGATAGTTATCCAACTATTGTGTGTTTTTAGATTTTTCCTAGGACTTGTCCTTGTGGATTCATATCCCTGGATCGGGGGCGACCTGTTGTTGAGAGTAAAAGAAAAAAATGTCTATGGTTGGGAGGAATGTCCTTGGTCTGCAGCTAATTGGTGAATGTTTACTTGCAAAGATAAGTACTCTTTGTGTTTTTTGTGTAATGTTTCTTTCCGTTGTGTATTTAATTATCTTTGAGATATGTATTTTAATGTGCCTGTCTGCTAGTTATTTGTTGTGCATGGCACATTGTGTACTTCTTTATGCTATAGAATGGATATTGTCTTATGCATGTGATTTTCATGCCTCTTAACTAACTTAGAAGTGTTTAGAATTGAGATATTTCATTGTGAAGTGAGTCCCTAGACTGCAGCGTACCTCACCTGTAGGCAGCTGGGTGTGTTGCAGTCGTATTAAGTGGTGTAGCCCGGCCTATGGGTGGTTGGGTACCTTACAGGTTGACTATCCCTATACGGTTTCATTCAACTATCGTTAATCATTCATTTTAGTTCTGTTCCTCCAAATTTGGTGATCACTTTCTCAAATAAGAAGTGTGTTGTTGTCTCTGTGCTACAATCTTTGACTGGTGTTGCTTTTGCCCATCTTGTTAAGTATTCAGTCATAGTAATGATATATCTATCTCTTGACCTTTTTTCTGGTGGATCAATAGGTCCAACAAAGTCTATTTTCCATTTGTCAAATACCTGCATAGTTACTTGTGGTCTTAGGGGCATCTCATCCCTTCTGTTGGGTTTTCCAACCCTCTGAAAGACATCAAAATTATGGAAATATGCCTTGGCATATTTATGGAGTGCTGGCCACCATAATACTTCTCGTAATACCATCTGCATGGTGTCTTTTCCTGCATAGTGTCCTCCCACTATACATTCATGAGCTTCTATCAAAATTCTAGTTCGTTCATGTTCCAATACACACTTTCTCAAAATACTGTTTGCACCCATATTGTATAAATGACCTGCAATGAGTTGATAGTTTGTAGCTCTGACTACTAGGTTTTTCTTCTGCGCGGTGATAAATTCTTCTAGCATGATCCTTGTACTTAAGTATTCAATAATATCAGTGAAGTATTCATCATCTATCTGTAGTAAAAACAATTGTGCATCAATAAAGTTGTCTTCCAAATTAGTAGGTTCTTCTCCATTGGTTACCCTTGATAGGTGATCAGGTCTTCCATTCAACTTCCCTAGTTTGACTATTACTTCGAAATCAAATTCTTGGAATAATAATAGCCATCTACAAATCCTCCACCCCAACACTGGCTTGTTGACTAGATATTTGAGGGAAGAATGGTCTCTGACATTTTAATGTGTTTACCCAGTAAATATTGACTGGATTTATGAAGTGCATATACCATATCTAAGACTTCTCTTTCTGTGGTGTTTTAATTTTGATCATATTTTGACAACTTTCTTTTTGCAAAGGTTATATGATGGTCTAATTCTCCTTCTCCTCGCTGCACCATAATTGATCCAAGTGTTATAGTTGATGCATCTACGTGCACATGAAATGTCTTTTCCCAATATGGAATTACTAATAGAGGTGTTGTCACCATCTTTTCCTTTAGAGTGTCTAATCCTTTCTGACAATCCTCATTCCACTTAAATCTGGTGTCCTTCTTTAACAATTTCTATATTGGTGTAGTAATCTACACATACCCCTTTATAAAGTTCCTGTAATAGCCTGTATGTCCCAATGTTTCTCTTAAATGATGCACTAACTTTGGTGGTGGTGAATTTACAATGACTACAATATTAGTAGGTTCCACTAGTAAACCTTGTTTACACACTATATGTCCCAAAAATATCCCTAAAGGTGTACCAAAAATTTATTTCTTGATGTTTAAGGATATCTAAAATTGCCTACATTTTTCCAACATTAGTATAAACACTTCTACATGGTCTCTTAACATACTATATACAGTCTAGTCATCCAGATATACTTCTAGAAACCGATGTATGAATTCCTTAAAAGAAACTATGACTACCCTTGAAAATATAGCTGGTGCATTCTTCAGCCTAAATGGCATGATCATATATTGGTACGATCCCAATTCTATAGAAAAACCAGTCGTATGCTTTCCATTTCGAGCTATTTTGATCTAATGGTAACTTGAGAATCCATCTGTAAATGAATATGCTTCATGTGTTGGGTATGTGTTATATTCTTTGCATGTGTGTGTGTGTGTGGGCATGTCATATTCAAAAATTGTGTTTGTCGATCCCAACTTACCTTTCCTTTTGTGTCATGTGCACCAGGTGATTTTCTGCAAGGGTCCTAGGGGAAACCAGGATCCCCCCCCCCCTGGTTACACACAACACCCCAATTTTTTTTTGGGCGGTTTTTTGGTAGCTACGAAATACCTAAAATATTGTATATATTATATTGTGAATGGTGAAATTAATATAATGAATATTTGAAAGGTGAAGCACCAAGAAAGGTTGGTTTTCTCCCAGTTAATGTTTTCCAATGTAAATCTTTGTGTATTGTGTGTATGAGCCATTGATTCATTTATGTTTTTCTTAGGAGAAACAGTATTGATTGCTTTACTTCATAGGTTTAAAACTTACATCCTAGCCTCCCACATTCTCTAGGACTTCATTTGTAAAAGGCATAGGGAAAGGGTCATGTAAGTAAGCATCATTGATTTTCCTTAGATCTACACAAATCCTTAGCCCCCCTTGCTTATTTTCTTGGAATACCATAGGACTGATCCATTCAAATTCCTCTACTAGTTCTACGATACCAACTTCCAACATTCGATCAATTTCTTCTTTCACTTTATGATTATACAATGAATTCAGTCTGTAAGGTATTTTCCTGACCAGCCTAGCCTTAGGTTTGAGGGGTATATTCATATCACCTAGCTCCCCTGCTATGCCTTTCATCTCTGTAAAAATGTTGGAAACATGACACTGTATCTGCGCAGTAACTCTGTTACTATTTCTACTATTTTCTCATCCCAATAGTCTCTAATACTTTCCATTTTAGGATTTTCATTTGTCCCAATGTTGACTTTTTAAACTTTGATTGGTGCAACAAATACTTATGACTCCATTAATGGACCTTCCACCTCTCCCTCTCCCCTTAAATTTATGTAATCTATATGTTACGTGGGTCATCTTCATCTAGTTCTTCCTCTTCGACATGATAGCATGAGAGTAAGTCTTTAACTGTCTGTTTGTTATATTTTTGATATTATGTCATGATTTCAACCTCTTGTTAATAAAAAAATATCACTCCTCATATCAATTTCAGTGCTAAATCAATGTTGGGGTTCTCATGTTCAATTGAGAAAGTTACTAAAAAATTATGTTGTAATCATGCCCATTCTATAGTGACTCTACACATATCCTAGTCTATGTACCAGTTCCCTAGGATCCCTTCCAATGTATGGATAAAGTGATGAGGCCATTCCTCTAGTGGTGTCATCCTCCACTATGTTCTACACTTCTCCAAGTGTTAAACTGGTGTGTCTTTCCCATCATACTTCTGGACTCTATTTCTCCCTAGTTTTTAACCAAATATAATGTGTAATAGTCATTTACATTGATACTCTTCCTGAATTGTTTCTTTGTGCACCCCCCACGATCTTGCAGTTTTTTCCTTGAGTGCAATATATATGACTAATAGCCTCTGATTTTCTAACACTTCTTCATATTTTGAAAAGAATTACTCTAACTCATTTAGCCCATGAAAACTGGGAGGTTCCCTTATCTCTGTACCAACCCATCTATTATTGCATGTTGTTTGTGGAGCCTGGTTATATTATTGATTCATAAGTATTTGTTTTCAACCGTGTTTATACTCCATGAAGACTTTACACCCTGAACGACTGTACACCTATCCACATAAGGGAATTGTAGGGGGGGATTTCCCCCGAAGGAAAAATTGCCTTGTATATATATACTGTAATTTCATAGTAGATATGGACCATTCATCATAAGGTCAAAAATTTGAGGGTAGAAGTTCTGTTAGGGTTTTTTTCCCTAGAAGGAAACCCTCTTTTATGAGGGAAATGTATTGTGACTATGTATCATTGTGAAGATTTTATTTTGAGAGAGGAGAATGTGAGACAAAGAAGATGAAGTTACAATGGCTGTGTTTTAGGTTGTATCCATTCATTTGCTGGATAATAAAAAGGAAGGACATATCCCACACCGGGTGAACCACATATATTTGTGTCTCTATTGTATTGCGTATCATGTGTGTTTTATTTCCAAATTTGTTTGTATTTTATTTCTCTGCGATCTTGTTTTTATAACAACTGTTATCAGAGTGAAAGGTAACTCATAGGAAAAGAGGGTTCCTAGTTCGAGTGGGAGAAATGGCAGAAGATGGAAAGTTTAGGGTCAATAAATTTAACAGCCAAAACTACCAGTTATGGAAGATGAAGATGGAAGATTATTTATATCAGAAGGATGTATTCCTACCATTGGGTGGAATAGAAAAAAAGATGACAACCATGAAGGACAAAGAATGGGAGGTTCTTTACAGAAAGGAACTAGGAAAGATATGGATAATCTTGACAGCGTCGGTGGATTTCAATATTTAGAAAGAAAATACAATGAAGGAGATGATGGATGCATTGGATAAACTGTATGAAAAATCCTCGACGTCCAATAAGGTATTTCTAATGAAGAGATTATTTAATATGAAGATGTCAAAGGTGGGTCTAATGCAGATAATTTAAATGAATTCAATACAGTTATTAACCAACTGAGTTCTGTAAAAGTGGACTTTGATGATGAGTTCAGGGCTCTTTTAATATTTTGTGCATTGCTATAAAGTTGGAACAGCTTGGTCATGGCTGTACATAACATTGTCTCTAGTTAAAACACTTTAAAATTTGATGATGTTGTTGCTGTTATCCTTAGCGAGGAAATACAACGCAAAAGCATAGGTGAGACATTAGGTAATGCATTAAACATGGAGAACATGGGAAGACAAAAGGATAGAGGAAAGGGATCAGGGAACCGTTGAAATTCTAGGAAGGGCATATCCAAATCCGGACTAGAAAAGATAGAGTTCTGAAATTTTGGGAAGAAAGGACATCTGAAGAAAGACTACAGAGCTCCAAATAAACAAAGATATTGACAACATGAGAAAAATCATGAAGCAAATGTAACAAGTTATGTGTTACAAGATGCTTTGATTTTTTCTGTAGATAATATTTTTGATTCTCAGGTAGTAGATTTAGGGGCTTCATTTCATTCCACGACCCATAGGAAACATTTTTTAGATTATGTTCAAGGTGATTTTGGACAGTTTCATTTGGTTGATGATACACCATGCAAAATTGTTGGAATGGGAAAGGTAAAAATAAAGCAAAGGAATGGAAACCAATGGTTCTTGAAAAGGTAAGACATGTTCCAGATCTAAGGAAAAATATAATTTCAACATGGCAGTTGGAAAGTGAAGGTTGTATATCCATATTTACAGATAAGGTGTGGAAATTCACCAAAGGATCATTGGTGATAGAAAAAGGAGAGAAGGTAGGTACGTTGTATTTATGTACTGGTAATATTGACTCTTCTATCGCTTTAGCTTCTACAGGAGTGGATACAATATTGTGGCATCATAGGCCTAGAAACATGAGTGAGAAGGGGATGCAGATACTTCACAAGAGAAATTTGTTGCCGGATCTTAAACAAATTGATGTGGACTTCTGTGAGCATTATGTTTATGGAAAACATAAGACAGTCATATTTCTCAGAGTCGAAAAAGAAAATAAGAGTGAAAGTTTAGATATTTTTCATACATATGTATGGGGACAAAATTAGGTATTATCTCTTGATGGCTCTCATTATTATGTTACTTTTATTGATGATGCAACTAGAAAAACTTGGGTTTATTGTATTTGAAAAAAATTTGATGTTTTTTATACTTTTAAGAAATGGAAAGCTTTGGTTGAGAATGAGACAAGAAAAAGGTTGAAGTGTCTCAAATCAAGAAATGGAGGTGAATATTGCAGCAAGGATTTTGATGATTATTTTTCATACCATGGTATTCGTAGAGAGAAAATAGTTCAAGGAACACCACAAGAAAATGGTGTGTCAGAAAGGATGAACAGGACAATCATGGAGCATGCAAGGAGTATGAGATTGCATGTTGGTTTTCCATTACCGTTCTTGGAAGATGTTGTAGATACTTTTGTTTACTTAATAAACATAGGACTTTCAATCTCTTTGGATGGTAGAATTCCATAGGAGGCATGGAAAGGTAAAAAGGTAAACTATTCCTTTTTGAATACTTTTGGTTGTGAAGCATTTGTCCACATTGATAAAGAAAATAGAACAAAACTTGAGGAAATATCCAAGAAGTGTACCTTTATTGGATACAATGTTAATGATTTTGGTTATCTCTTATGGGATTATGAAAATAAAAAAATTATTAGGAGTAGAGATGTCATATTCAATGAGAATGTCATGTACAAAGATCACTTGCAAGGAAAAATACAAGAAAAAAAAAAACCAAAATACACAGTTCTTGATGAGATCACTAAAACATAAATTTCAAAGGTACCATAAAATCAAATGTAAAACAATAGGAGCATCAGGTACCTCAAACTCCCGCAAGTGTTGTTAGAATATCTACTAGTTTAAGTAGACCCCTGAACGATACTCTCCTTCATTGTATTATTTATTGTTGATTGATTCTGGTGAACTAGAATGTTATGAACATGCAATGCAGGTAGAAACTAAAAAGAAGTGGGAGCAAGGCATGGAAGAAGAAATGGATTCCCTAGAAAATAACCAGACTTGGGATTTTCTTCAGTTGCCTGCAAGAAAAAGAGCATTACAAAATAAATGGGTTTACAAGTTGAATGAAGAAGATGGAGGAAAAAATTGGTACAAGGCTAGACTTGTTGTAAAGGGGTTTGCAAAAAAGAAAGGT
>JASDQU010585354.1:0-50436 GCA_032191745.1 Picea mariana
AAGAAGCTGAACTCCCATCTCTTCCTCTACAGATCGAGAAGACGTTGGGAGAAACAATGACACGCATTTCGAAGGGTGCATTTAAGAAAGCTTCTCACAACCTGAATGCAAGGGCCGCCTAGAATTACTCTATGGTGGAGGATTTATCACAAACCCCTTGTGCGATGTCTGCTTTGGAAGTCCTCCAAAGTTGCCCTGCTCAGAGGAAAGCCTTGTTAACTTCTTTGGGCTCTACTGAGACTTGTAATCCAGGTACCATCATGTTAGATACAACCGACTTAAAACCTCATTTGCCTTACCACATAGCGTTTCAGATAGTAGTGGCTCATCCCACGAAAAATTTTACATGGAATATCTTCCGCACAGTGGTCGACGAGGGCGCCTCGACATGCGTTATGTCGTTATCATGTTGGAAGGCCATTGGCCAGCCCGCTTTGTCTCCATCACCTACTCTCCTCACTGCTTTCGATGTTCATTCTTTCCAACCACATGGTGTCATTCCTTCTTTCCCTGTGCAGTTAGGAGGGAAGACCATGTGTGTTGAAGTAGAGGTAGTCGATGCTCCTCTCGACTATAATCTCTTGTTAGGACGGAGTTGGACTTATGCTATGCAAGCTGTGGTTGCTACATTTTTCTAAGTCTTGTTGTTTCCACATGAGGGTTAGATAGTGACCATCGATCAATTGTCCTTCTCTAGACCTAACCCAGCTTTGGGGGCATCCACAGTTCCCATGATTGATAATCCTCAACTAGGTGTCATTAATGTAGGAGTTGGTTTGTGCCCATCCTTGATGGGTACCTTCGATTACCCACCTCCTCATGACGATGTCAAGTTTATATCTAATCACCATAAGGTTGAGATTTTTCAAGTTTCGTCGTTCCGCATGACTTACTTTGATGATCCTTGGATTCTTCCTTCCCCATCAACCACGATGGATGAGACAGGGCACCCCGGCATGTCCATGCCCTTGTTGACCGCTGAGGTAGCGTACTCTTTAGTCCAGCAAGCCTTGGCTAACCCTGATCCGACTCCGGCACAAGAGTTGGATCCACTTCTAGAGCCTATTTGGGCTCAGGGTTCTCTTGCTAACGTCGATTCGTTAGACTTAGTCTTTCCTTCAGATGAAGCAGTAATAAAATTAATGAATAGTCCAGACAAACCTTGGGAAGATCTTCATCACAGATCATATTTCCTCCTAGAGTTAAGTAGAATCGAGGCAGGAGAATTCACTGTTACCATGACAGGAGATCAGCCATGTCCTATTAATCTCTTAGCTACAAAGGAAATTTATGCTAAGGGAAATATGGCAACTATCACTGAAACTATACCCATCAACATCTCTCAAACCCCTGGCATCATGGAGAATGTCTTCGTCAGAGCAGACTGCTCCCCTGAAGAGATTCAAATTTACATGGATCTTTTCAAAGAATTCCCTGACATTTTTTCCTGGTCTTATGAAGAGATACCTGACATCGACCCACAAAGTGTCAATCATGGGCTACCTTTGTTGTTTTTGAAACTCGCTTTGAGGTTCAAAAGAAACATCCGGTGAGACTGTATTTATTCTTTTCAATCTCGTCCGGATTAACTGAGAAAATTAACCATTATGGAGTCTTCTTTAAGCCCTTTTCAGACTCCTTAAAGATGAAAAGATTGTCGAGTGACCTTGTTTCTTCACACTCATTAAATTGGTCCAGAAGAACATTCCTTAAACGGGTCTCTTTTTAAGCCCTTTTCAGACCCTCTAAAAATGAAAAGATTGTCGAGCGATCTTGTGACCTTTCATGCTCGTTAAACTGAAATTTTAAGTCACGTCTGTCTGGTGGTAGTTTACCCCTTTTTCGGTCCAGATGGTCAACTGTACGAACAAAGGTATACTCTATCGAATTCTCATTCTTTAGAAGAGTACTCTCAGGTATAATTTTATTCCTTTTTCGTGCCTGAGGGACTAACTTTACGAAAAAGAAACCCCCACGGAGTCCATAGTTAAGCTCTTTTCAGACTCCCTAAAATTGAAAATATCATCGAGTGACCTTATTCTTTCACACTCATTAAATTGGTCCAGAAGAATATTCCTGACGGAGTCCATAGTTAATCTTTTTTTAGACTCCTTAAAAGTGAAAACATAGACGAGTGATCTTGTCCTTGTCACACTTGTTAAAATGGTTTTGAATTGACGTCTAATTGGTGCTAGTTTATCCCTTTTTCGAACCGACTAGACTATTGTCGAAAAAGGTACCCTAGTGGAGTCTCCTTTTATGCTTTTTTAGACTCTCTAAATATGAAAAACCACCAAGCTTACCTTCTCTGGGCTTGTTAAAATTACATCGAAGGACGTTACCATTGTGTGTTCTATCAATCGCATTCGCATACCTTATCCACCAGCCTTGTGACAGTTTGCTTCTGCATCTTAACACCTTTGGCTGCCGACGGATTTTTCCCAAGTATCATTTTACCAGAACATTAGTCTTGTCCTTGTGCCTCGAGCTTGTATGTTTTCACTACTCGTTCCTCCATTGTAACGTAATATTCCTTTATTCTTTTTCCAAAATCATCAAAAAGAACAAAAAAATCAAATATACCCCAAAAAGAGGATGGGAAAAGTATTTTCTTTATTGGCAGCATAATGAGTCGCCCTTGGATAAAGCACATCTGTCAGTTTGATCATCAGACTATGGGATGTAGTACGAACTTAGGGAGATTTTATCGCTATATAGAGTTGTATCCTCCACCGTTTGGTTACTCTTCCAAACATATGGAGAGTTTGCGTTGCCTCCTGCTTCGTAGACTTATGATTAACATCTATGTTGCCTGAGTCTTATCCCTTGTCGTGCTATGGTCCAAGGGAAGTTTGTCACTAATCCTGAGTCGACCCCTCTGCAATATGTCTCTTGTCTGCATACCCGACCATCCTGAATGTCCAATCAATTCCTTGTTTGAAATCACTGAAGCCTTCAGTCTGATCATCAAGATTATCAAGTCTATAACTGACGAGTCATCGAAGACCTCTGGGTAGTGCAGTCGTACACTCATATTACACTCCTACCAGAGTTTTAGAAGATTTTGAAGTTGTTGCTTGAGCTCTGAAGTACAGCCATCAGGCCGAATCAGCTTCTAGAAGATGAGTACTCTATATGTATATCTTTCCGATTTCGAGATGTAGCTCCATTGTGTATTATTCGTGGCTACTCTTTATAGTTATTTGACATGGATCTACAATGTATTTGATTGGTAGCCATGGTTCTATTTTATCCCGAGCATGGGTATGCCCGCCTCATTGAGACATTTGTTATTTTGCAGATGGCACCTCCTAGTTCCTGATCCTTGGGCTCACTCATTCATCACATCAGTAAAGATTGGTAAAAGATTGGTAATGTATTTCGGCCATCAGATGCTCTTCTGACCTCACACATTAGGGGGCATCTGTTATAACCCTAAATTGCACCACACATGCTTACCTGGCATCAGGCCAACTCATATCCCTTCATTGCCAAAACATCTGCTGAACAACTCTTTGTAAATCCTCTTGGGTCAAGGCCCACGCACCCTAACCCATTACTACACGCGTGTGCATGCTGGCTAGCTCACTATAGCCCGCATGTACCTAACAAAGCACGAAAAGAGGAAAGCTGCCGACAGAACAAAAATCTATGGGTCAGTTAACTGAAACTCCCGGCCATGCATGGCCGAGGGTTCGTCCAAAATCCTAGCTCCTTCTAGCCTATAAAAGAAGGGGTAGGGGTACCATTTGGAGCAGGAAAAAATATAGCAAAGAAACTCTGCCCATTTATGTAATCCATTGTCCCAACCCTTTATCCTTTCCTCATGCCAAAGGAGATTTAACGCAAAGCAGTTGGAGGACAAAAGAAGAGGATCCCAGGATCAGGTTCAAGGAGCGGTGGCCAGTCTCAGCTTTGATTGTAAGTTGATTCATTTTCATCAATAAAAAGAATACTTTTCCCGTCCTAATGCATGAGTTGTCTATAATTTGATAAATTTATGCTTGATTTCTAACCCTTGAGTAGAGAAGTAGCATGCATGCATAGTTGTTATTTGTCTTGATTGCAGGTTATCTATGGAAGGAGCAGCGCAAGCAAGTGGTCAAAGCACAACGGAGGATCTACATCGAACGTCGGTAAAAAGGTTAGTGGTTCTCTTCATGCATTTACTGTGAAAGAGGGGTTTTTATCTTGGGTGGTAGGTTAAAAAGTAATTTATTTTTGGTCAAAATATGCATGCAAGTCTGACCCTAGTTTGCTAGTCCGTAGGGTATTTTTCCCAACAACACTTTGCTGAAGCTTGAGCCAACCAATGATTTTCTCTAGGATCTTGTAGAATTTGGCAACCGAAATGGGCTAGTCAGTGTTGAAGAAACCTTCTGTACCTTTTATGAACTTGATAAAAAATAATACCTCGCCTCTTTTCAACAAATGTTTTTTTAAAAAAATATTAAATTCCGTCAGTCTTCCGACTACTACAGGTCGGACTTTTGACGGGAAATGCTCCCAGCAAAGCGTCGGAACTATAGCACACTCATCAGTCGTGTCGGTGGGATAGCGTCAGAATATTCATCAGTAGACCGACGGACATCATTGGTAGTTTTCTGGTTGTCCTTTGAAATTAAAGTTTTAAAGGCCGTCGGTCGTAAGACGTTAGGGGAGTCGGAATACCGATGATAGTCCAACGTCGAAAAAACCATGGGAGATTTTCTGACACCTATTGATCCCTCATAAGTGGTGGTTGAGCGACGTCAAACATCGGGGGTATGACAATAGGGCATCAAAAATTATATCCATTTATAGTAGTGTCACCCACCTAAAACTTATGTGGCACCTAGTGTTGATCATGGCACTGCTTGTACTTGTCATTGGACTTCTGTAGGATATCCTTAACCTATTGGAGGATATTATGGATCCTCTCAATGAACTGGGTGTCTTTTTCAGCTTTAGTTGGAGTAGGAGATGAGTCATTCAAGGTGACCGCAAGGGGTAGTGCAACATCTATGGGACCCAATGGTTGAAATCCCAACCCCACCTGAAAGTGGTTGTGTCCAGTTGAGCTATGCAGGGCTCAGTTGTAGTTATGCTTGGCATAGGTAAGACTCTCATCCCATGTGTGAGGGTGCTTGCAATTATAAATGCGTAGGATATGCATGATCATTCAATTTACGACCTCGACTTGGCCATTTTTCTAGGGGTAGAAGGTCGTGGATTTGTTGAGCTTGTTGTCCAGTAGTGACTAGAGGCTTGACCAGAATGTGCTAAGAAATCGGATTTTCCAATCTGAGACAATTGTTTGTGGGATTCCAAAATGTACCCAGAATTTTTCAAAGAATATCTTGGAAGTGGCCTCTACTGTGATGCTCTTCTTGTAGGCGGCCAAAATCGCCATCTTAGAAAAGCTATAAACAACCACAAAAACACAGTCATTTCCCCGCTTGGTGGACGGGTTGCCCGACATGTAGTCCATGGATATGGATTCCCATGGCCTGTCAGGAGTAGGTAGAGGGGTGTACAGGCCCTATTTCTTAGTGGTCAGTTTGGAAATAGTGTAGGCAGTGCAGGACTTGATATACTTGTTGACCTCCTGTCAAATTTTCGGTGAGAAGAAATGTTTCTGCAATATTGCCACTGTCTTTTCAATGCTGAAGTGTCCTGACACTTAACTATAGTGGGCTTCCCAGATCATCTTCGCTCGCTCACTTGATGGAACACAGATATGGACCAGATGGCATAACATCCCATCTTCAAGATGGAAATTAGAGACACCTGTGTTTGTGCCCAACATTTGGTAGGTGGTGGTGAAGTGTGGGTCTGTCTCATAGAGTTGGGGCCATCCAGAGGTCTCATGGCCATGTTGGCATCCAACAATCCTATTGATTTTTATCACAATTAAAATCACCACAAAGATATCATATCTTTCTGTAGCTGTCACCTCCTTTCATTTATAAACACTCATGTTTCTGAGGTTCGAGGCAATTATTGGGCTAAACTTATGTTATGATTTTTTTCGTTTAATTTTTCATTTGTTTTGTCTTAAAATTCATGACTGTAAGCATGAATTTAAATAATAACTTGGTTTGGGTAATGTTTCTATTCCTACCTAAGGAATTTCACTTTGAATACACCCATATGTTGCTAAGATTCAATTTTTATTAACTCATTGATTAATTCACCATCACAATTTCTATGCACTATGGGTAATGGATCATAATCGGTTCTATAGTAAATTGTTTGGTTGTAATTTGTGTAAGGTGTGAATGCACAAACATTGGATTAACATTCATGCCCTCAAAAGTCATATCAACTCCCATGTCATGGTACAAGTCTGATGTACCCACCATTATGCTTCACCCTGTTGTCCTGTGCATTAATGAGCACATTCATTATTTGAATTGGAATTTGTTAGTAGTCTAGGGTTTGATATTCATTATGGGAAATGGCTTATAGTTATGAATGCTTCCTGGTGTCCTATCTGAACTTATTTTATCAAGCATGGAAGTCTCCAAACTTCCTAGTTTTCGGGCCATTTTAGTTTGCACGGACATCTCTCTGCTACTCGTTTATTAGAAGCCAAAACCTACCTCCTGTGATATTTTTTGTGTCTATTGCACAATGGCCATGGATCTTGTGGTTCAAATTGGGCCGAATGGTGGTCAATCTCTTGTTACCCACGATGACGCCATAGATGATTTGAAGGCTCACGGTTGGGATATCTTCCTCAGGAAGTTTGAAGGTTACAATCTTGTGGTCGCACAATCCTTTGTGCAGACATTCAATGGGTTTGTAGCCAAGTTCAGGGATTTCCAATTCGAAGTCACAGAGGAATTTGTAGCCCAGGTGAAAGACTCCCGCAGGAAGGTGAAAGTGGTTTAAAAATTCCAAAATGGAGTATGTTCCATGGAGCTTTTTCATGGTCTCTCGTGAGTCTACCTACTGATCTAAAGGTATTCCCATTAACCTCCTGAAACCCTACTGGCACGGTCTCATTTTAATTTTGAAACAGTTTATCACATGTGAAGGCCGGTATGGTTTGGTATTTTTATACCACATCTGATTGCTCATGTTATTCATAGGTTTTGATTTGAACATGTCATTCTACTTGTTAATGAGCCTATATAAAATGTCAAAACGCTATAAGAGACAGAGCATGAACTCTTTGTCGAGTCTTTTTCATCATGGGCTCGTTAAAATCCTGTTGCTATCACACCTATCACAAATCAGGGACAATTGGGAGATTTTCCTAAGCCGAAATGGTTTTTCCCGGGCCGACAATACAGTGAACTTGCCTTTAAATGTAAATCCCAGTTTTGATAGTCCCGTAACCGAAAGTGAGTGTTTCAATTCACCTGATGGCTATGAAATTAATGAATCTGTGTTTATTGCTTTGAAAACCCCCATGGTTAAGAAATCACAATGTATGTTTTCACCTAGAAAATTGGTGGAACAGGTAGTGGGAGAATTAATAGTAAAATTTTCCCACATGCTTGTGATTGAGCCTAATCAGAACTGTAATGATAAACCTATTGTAAGAAAAAATTGTAAGGGTAAGAAAAAGAAAAGATCAGATTTGAATTTTATGCATAAGAGGTATTGTCGATTGATATCTAGGAGTTTAAGGAATAGAAAAAAGGATCATTTGAGCTCAATATCTACGATCGAGGTCAATGATCATTGTTTAGATCGGGAGATAAATTATTTCCTTGCTCAGGAAGATCTGGACAACCAATGTCCCAGGAATGAAAATACTGCTCACGCTGAACAGTATGACTTTGTGTCTATATTACCCCCTTGTTGAAGGGCCAAGAAGGTTTTTTCGGCATTAGTCGTGACTTGAAACAAGCCATGGGGAAGCACAAAATACCCGTTGTTGAATACATTCCACATCGGTCTGCCATTGCACCAGTACATTGTGGCAGTTGCTTAGATTGGATAGGACACTATTACAGGGACATCTCGTTGTTACAGGATCAAGTAAAACGTCTAGATGCTCGGAATTATCTACTGGAATGAGAGAACCAAGAGTTGGAAGCACACACAGAAAGGGAAAATAAAATACCCAAGAGATCCGATAATATAATCATAAAAAATACAACCAACTTCAAAGCCATCATAAATTCAGAACTGTCTGATCCTTCATTTGCTAATTTATAATGGTAAAAATGATTTTGTTTGATTTTATTTCATTCTGTTATGAAAAATCAAAATAGGAAGATTTAATTTTTATTTATTTTGTTAATAATAAGACTAGCTACAGAATCTATGATTTTGTAGCCAGTTTGTTTCTGAATATTAGTTAGCATTATTTTTTGAATATCAAATTTGTTTTTCTATCTACTGGAAATTTATGATTATGATGTTGATTACATGGAGAAAATATCTTGGATCATACACTCTATTATTCAGTATTTTGTTTCTTTTATGTTGATAAAACTTTGCTATTATTTTGACAAACCAACTCATACAAGAGTGGTTTCTAGTTTCACTATTTTTGTAATACTATCTATTTTTTGGGGATTGCACTCTATCTTACATGATAAGAGTATGTGAATCCTAATCTAGTTTAAATATTGGTCACTCTTAGTAGTGAATACATATTTTGGATGGGATACATTATATGGACATATGGTTTTGAAGACTGATCTGGAGAATTTGTTCATCATTTGGCTTTAGACCTGTGTGACGCTTACCCCATTCTGTTTTTTCTTTTTCCTCCATCTTATGAAATGTTATTACATTTGATGCAGCTTTAGTCGGGTTATCGTATGGTATTTCATATTATTAAGTATTTTGATGATGTATGTACTTTGTTGTTCCTTTTTACATCTGTGATCAATCTGCCATTTAATTATTATCAATTTACTCTGGATATTAAATGATGGATTACATTAATGCTTTGAATTGAGTGTCTTCTCTTTATAAGTATTGATTATCATAAGGTCATTAGGTATGTATATTTATAACTATGTTGTTATATTCTTGTTCCAAAGCACCTTTGAGTTTGTTCTGGGAGTATTAGCACCATTATCTTACAGGTTTCCCTCATAAGCAGGACAGTCAGGAGCTTGAATTGCACAGGAAGATAAATTCATTTTAGTTGATTAATTACAGGTTTGTTTACTTGTTCTTTAGTTAAATTATTTATCAATGAAATAAGAACAACTTGAATTAGCTTTGACTATTTATCTATTCTTATTTCAATTATATTTGTTTAGCATTCATTAGTTTTTTTTAGACTTTTAATAATTCAACAAAAAACAGAAAAATGTATGTGCTTTCTTTATCTCTTTTATAAACACTTTCAAAAACATCTATTTCGGAAGATATCTAGTAGATCTTGTACACTGTACATAAATTGTTCATAATCATATGCACATATTCATGTTTCTATTTTGACACTTGTAAATTATTAAACTTATATTCTTAGTATCGTAGTTTTATAGATAAGTTTCATTTCTTTTATTATTTTAGGACTTTAGTCGGCCAATGGAGCCATTAAACTCATCGGGTCATTTCATTCCAAATGGCTTGGGTTATTTAGACAACCCCGGTCCGTATTTGACCTTCCAATTGATGATGTATCGCTTATGCCAATCAACAAATGGCGCTAGAAGGAGGGCATGAATTTAATTGATGGCACATGGAGGTCACAAGACTCCTCCCCCACACACTTGCACTCATGTCATAACGCGTAGTCACTCAGAAAATAACGTTACACTTGAAACAACAACTACCTCAAATGATAACCCTGATATTATCGTTGAACCAGTGACACTATTTCCTCAAGGGATTGATGTCCAAGAAATTTTCCGCCAATCACTAATAAGAAATCATAGTTCCTTAGCCCATATCAGACAACCTGGTAGGCCACTTAATCAACCCCTTGATTTCATGGATATCCAAGAACAACTTCAAGGCATTGGTCTGCCTGAAAACCCTTTAGCTGGAAACACTACTAATCCCACTGAAATGTTTATCTCGGGAGCTAGAGGATCTAGTATCCCACCATCCCCACCTGGTTCTTCTCCATCTTCTTCAGGAGGAGAGTCTTCAGATGAAGGCAGTTCTTCATCTGAACCATCTCAGCCTTCGACACCACCAAATACCATGGAAAACCAAAATAATCCTGCCATACCCTGGCTCGATTAAGATGTCATGTCTGTACCTAGACCCCAACACCCATTACCTAAACATCAGGAGAAATGGCTGCCCAAATTTGATCCAGATTCGAAGCAATCATCTGAGGATCACATCAAGAAATTTATGTTATCCATTAGACTCCAAAGCATTGAACATGAGGATGTAGTATGCAAATTATTTCCTTATACTTTTGAGGGAAATGCCTCCACATGGTATTTCTCTCAACAGCCCCAGACCATCGTCTCCCGGGACAAGTTTGAAACTTTTTTTCTGGAAAACATTTGAGATGATAAATCTCTGGAAGTCTTGGTTATGGAACTCTCCAGTTTAAAAATTAACCTTAAAGAAAAAGTGAAAGACTTTAACCAAATATTTCTTACATTAAAAAACAAAATCCCTACCAATTTGATGCTTGCAGAAAGTTTAATTATTTCATATTATGCTAAGGCATTACACAATAACATAGCCATATGGGTTAAAAGGTTCAAGAAGAATACGTTGTTAGAAGCCTTTGAGGAGGCAAGCCAAATTAAGAAAGATATATTAAGCTTAAAAGATAATCTGAATAATGAAGCTGAAACAACTTCGTCCTCTAAGAAGAAAATAGAAATTCTCACGAGGCCTCCTCAAACAAAAACCAACAAGAAACTTTAGACTTAGAGAGATTGCAGAAAGATTTCTAGAAACTATCCAATCAGGTCGTTGACTTGAAAATATCATCTGATGAGGCATCCACAAGCAAAGGGAGTTTCAACCCTCCTTTTAGGAAACCTTTTCCTCCAAACCGGCCAAACCCGACCATAGAAGGTCTAAATTTCGAAAGTTTACAATATGCTTTGCAAACCATCTTAGAAGCACGTGATAATTATGTTTCTATTCCTCTTGAAAATTTTGATGATATGGTTGAGGAAGAGGTACCAGAAGAGGAGGAATCATCTCCTCCTTTTTTCGGTCACTTGTCGGACAATATCTTCCAAGAAAATTTCGAAATTGTCCACCCCTACAACACAAGAAGCAAAACGCAAAACAAACCTCCTCCTGAAGTAAGTAAAATTGTGTTTCCAAAAAAGTCAAAGAAAACTGAAATTAAACAAAGCCTAGCAGCCCCAGTTTTAGAATATGATTTAATCAAAGATCTAAAAAAATTGAGGGCTAATATTTATGTTTTTGAACTGCTAAAATTTCCTCTTATTTTGCAGAAAATGCTTCAAAGCATCGCTGAAAATAGTAAAAAGAACGATCCTAGCAACAAAAAATCAGTAGAAATTGATTCAAATACAGCTAAAAATATTCCAACTTAAAAGACATCTGAACCTCAAGACAAAAGGGACTTAGCAGAAAAAATGGTAGCAAATGTAAATAAAACCGTTTTAGGGACAACAACAAAAAATCAATAGAATTATGTTGTTCCCATACGAAAAAATGTCCCACCTTTTTTATTAACCTTTGGAATTTTTAATAGGAATGTACATAATTGCATGGTTAACTCCGGTGCATCATCAAACGTGATGCCTCTATCTGTGTGCCAAAAAATTAATGCAGAAGTACAACCTTCTGATATGAAAATTATTCAGCTAGATCGAACGAATGTTAAAGTGATCAGTGAGCTTAAGAATGTGTTGGTTAGATTATATTCTAACCCTAAATTTCATCAGATAATTGATATTATCATTATTGATATCCCTGAAGTTTATGGTCTTTTTTGAAGCAGAGATTGGTCAGAAAAGTTGCACAGTTATTTTGCTACCGACTGGTCTCACTTATGGCTGTCTAAAAATGGACAACCCAAGAAAATCAGGATAAACAGAGAATTTTATCTTAAGCATATTGTGACAGATCTGAATGATCCAAATGAGCCTTTCATTACATCCACAAATTCATTTGAAACGAAGGGAATGAATACCTTTTTTGGTAACTTCATGACCGAAATCTCTTATATCACTGATCCAGGGAAGCAATCTAAAGTTACAACTTATACTTAGACACCATCTTTTCCAAACATGCCAAGTACGGCTAATGACGCACAGATCTGGTCCTTATATTTTGATGGATCCAAATCTCGAGAAGGAGCAGGTGTTGGCTGTGTACTCATCGACCCTACAGGTAATAAAACGTTTATTGCTTGTCAGTTGGAGTTTGAATGTACTAACAACACAGCTGAGTACGAAGCACTTCTACAAGGACTTAGGAAAGCACTGGATATGGATGTGAAAAATTTGATAGTATTCAGTGATTTAGAAATCATGTTCAAGCAGGTAAGAAACATCATACATTGTTTGTCACCGCATCTGAAAAGTTACCAAACCGAGGTATGGAGTTTAATGCATAAATTTTCATGATTTAATATAAATTATATTCCTAGGATGAGTAATTCAGAAGCTGATCTAATAGCCAATGTTGCTTCTAAATTGTTGTGTGATGAAGGTATTTCCCTAATTCGTTTTCGATCGAATTGTTGTTCACGTTGTCTATTATGGATAACATCACGAATTGGAGAGTATTCAATGATGACCAGTAGATCATCAACTTTTTGCATATGGAAGACACCTTCCAGGATGCAGTCATTGATGAAGGAACTCATGATGAGAATCTTTGAAACTTCAAGGTAATATATGATCCTCGATCTTCTGAATCGAAATCTGAGCTCGTAAACTCTATCCCAAGATCTGTTCTGATATTAGAGAAATTTTATGACTTGCATGACAAGTTTAGAGCGGTAGTCAACTATAAAACTAATAGCTCCTCTTTGATATATGAAACTGTTAATTTAGGAACAAGAGATAATCCTCAAAATATTAATTTGAGAAAGGGATGTTCCGAGCAAGAAAGATCCACTTTCATAAAATTATTTAAATAATTTAAAGATGTATTCGCTTGGGCGTACGATGACCCTAAAACTTTCAATCCAAACATCATACAACATATAATCCCTATCAAACCCCAGACTCAACCTTTTCAACAGAAATTGAGGAAGATGCATCCTAAATTGGAACCTACTGTTAAAAAGGAACTAAACAAATTACTAACTGCAAAGATAATTTTCCCGGTTAGGCACACTCAATGGGTGTTTAATTTAGTCCTTGTAAGGAAGAAAAATGGTGAGATTTGACTCTGTGTCAACTTTTGGAACTTAAACTGAGCATCTGATAAAGACAACTACCATGTTCCTCCAATGGAACAAATTCTATAACACGTCTCTGGTTCCTAAAGACTATCTTTACTAGATGGTTTTTCGAGTTACAACCAAGTCCTTATGTCTCCTTCAGACTAGCTTAAAACCATCTTCCGTACCCCATGGGGCACTTACGCCTACAGAAAAATGCCTTTTGGACTAATAAATGCCGGTGCCACTTTCCAGAGAATGATGGATATTAATTTCTATGGCCTCATTAACCAGTCAGTTGTGGTCTATCTTGATGATGTCACTTTCTTTTCTAAAAATAAGAAAGATCACTTGTCTCACCTTAGGGTTGTCTTGGAACGATGCATATCTCTCAACCCTAAGAAATTGGTATTTGCAGTGGATCAAGGTAAACTACTTGGGTTTATAGTGTCTAAGGATGGAATGATTATTGACCCCGAGAGAACCCAAGCCATTGTTAAACTTCCCCCTCCTTCTTCCAAAAAGGCCATGCAATCCTTTTTGGACAAGATCAATTTCATCAGAAAATTTGTCCCAAGTTTCTCAGAAATGGTCAGACAGTTACAAATTTAATTAAAATTTATATTTTGTACCATTGGGGACCACAAGAAAGTTAGGCTTTCAATTCAATTATAAAATCAATAATAGAAACCCCTTCCTTGATGAGTCCTGATTTTTATCAAGATTTCACTCTTTACACTTTTTCATATGACCGATCTTATGTTGTGATTACACAGAAAAACATTGAAAGCAATGAGATACCCATTGCCTACATGAGCTCAGATTTTAAAGGAGCAGAACTTAATTACCCAGTAGTAGATCAGCAGGCATATTCTATTTTCAAAGCAGTGAAACACTTCTGGTCTTACCTATTGAAATCAAGAACCAAATTTGTTGTTCCTTACCCTACTGTGAGAAACCTGTTAGTACAAAAAGAGATGGGTGAGAAAAGGGAGAAATGGATGACTTCACTACAGGAATATGACCTTAAAATAACTCTTGCACAAATTGTTAGAGGTCAAGGCATGTGTAAACTAGTGGCTAATTCAATTAAAGAACAAGAAAGTCAAATAAACACCTCAATTGTAAACCAGCATAACGAAAAACAGATCAGTTGTGCACAAGCTACTCCCAATTCTTGGTATGAGAACATTAGATTTTATTTAACACATGGATCTTCTCCCCGCAATATTGATCCCAAAAATAGAAGATCACTTAGGCTTAAATCTGCATCTTTCCAGTTAATCAATGATATATTATTCGAAATAACTTTGATGGTGTTTTTCTGCGTTGTTTAGAAAAGGAGGAATCTGAAAGAGTGTTGGTTGAACTTCATGCAAGTGAATCCGGTAGTCACTTCGGTGGAGATACCACCTCCCATAAAGTGCTAAGAGATAGATACTATTGGCCTACCATTTTTAAATATTCCCATACACTATCTCGTAAATGTATAATCTACCAAAAGTCTACAGGATGAGTGAAAAAGGCAGCATTCCCTTTGCAACATGTTACTGTAGATGCACCTTTTCAGCAATGGGGCCTAGACATCATAGGACCAATTAATCTCTCTTATTCACAGCAACACAGGTATATCCTTACAAAAACAAACTATTTTACGAGATGGTCTTAATTTGTACCTTTAAAAGTGGTCAACACTAATCAGGTAGTGTCTTTTCTGAACTCCCATATTATCACTCGATTCAGCATTCCTGAATATCTGGTTTTTTATAATGCCTCTTATTTTTCGTCCCTTGATATGAATGTTTTCTCTCTAGAAAAAGGGATCAAACTGAATTATTTTGCCAGCTGCTACCCTCAAGGGAATGATCTAGCAGAATCAACAAATAAAAATTAAGCAAGATTATTAAAAGGACGTATTCATAAAACCACAAGAATTGGCACAATGCATTGTACAGTGCACTTTGGGCTGATAGGGTAACTCCAAAAGCTTATGTTGGTAAATCCCCTTTCTTCCTTGTATACGGAAGAGAAGCCATCCTCCCCCCACGTGTCTTATTTCCTTATCTTCAACTATCGTAGAAAGTTCAAGAAGAAGAGTGCCCTCCTCTAGAAAACCAAATAAATGCTTTGTTAAAACTAGAGGAAGTGAGAACACAAGCGAAGTAGAAATTGGATCAGCACCAACAAATTGTAAAAAGTTGGTTTGATTAAAACTCATCTTCTGATAGTAATTTTGATGTTGGATATTTGGTTCTCAAGTAGGACAAAGCCCACGAGGGTAAGGGGGAACATACCAAGTTCCAAAACCTGTGGCTGGGACGATTTGTAATTTCTGAAAAATTGGGTCCTATCTCGTTTCATCTACATAATTTGGAGGGAAAGCCAGACACTTTCCCGGTGAATGGATAGACTCTCAAGAGGTATTTCACCTGATGATTTATGATGCACCCTCTTGTAAATATTTTTAATTTTCTTTTTCGTTTTGATTTTGGTTCTTTTCATTTTTCTTGATTTTGATTTGTTTTCTAAATAATTATGTCTGAGTCGCCATTTCATTTGTGGAAGGGAATCATAATTATTATTCATTAACAACAGTTGATAAAATTTCCAAGCACCTGAGCAGTAAGTGATAAAACTCAGATCAGCAGAAGTAAGTTTTTGTTCAAATCAGTTTTTCTGGTTTCTCATTGAAATTACAAAAAGACGCGATTATCCTTAACAAGCTTCTAACGTTGTCCATGTTTTAAGGAAAACAACTCAACTGTACCTTCCCATCCTCGAGATGGTTTTTTAACAGAAATATAAGTATCCAAATCATGATGAAGGTCATCAAAATAGAAGAATAATTTGTAAATGATCAAAATTTTCATCCCAAACTATAATATTTTCAGTATCACCCCACCCTCTTGAATATCATGAAGTTCTAGAAATTATAGACAAATTATAGAGGGTTGAAAGCACTGTAATGTGTGGGAAGTGTTTGTAAACCCGTCGAGGCACTGAACAGGTCTGCTGGTAGTGGTTAAATGCACACATGATACCAAGGCAACTTCATCGGGGTACTGAACAGGCCAGCTGGTAGCAAATCAATGTTGGGTTTAAGAAGATCCTCAGGTATGTCTTTTAATTTGATCAAGTGTGAAGATTTTCTTTATCATGAATGGATGACTCTTGGATAGGATAGAGGTATTGGAGTGGGTTAAATGACATCCCTGTCGAGGATATGGATGCTTGTTGGCAGCAGTGGCCCTGTCAACAGTATCGAAGTCAATTCCATAAACATTGCTATAGTCATGATCTAAATTAGATACCAGATTACATTGTTTTGAACAAAAATACATCCGATGCAAAACTGTGTTATGTTCTAAGTTACGATCAGAATTCTTGACCTCTTGTTAGTTGTTTCTAAAAAATTATTTCATCTGAGCCTCTGACATAAATTTTCTGGTGATGTAGAGATAATTGCTTCACCCAGTATGTTGCCATTGTTGGAAGCCAACAATCCTGTTGATTTTTATCACAAATAAAATCACCACAAAGAGATCATATCTTTCTGTAGCTGCCACCTCCTTTCATTTATAAACGCTTATGTTTCTAAGTTTTGAGGCAATGATTGGGATAAACTTATCTTATGATTTTTTTCATTTGTTTTCCCTTAAAATTAATGTCTGTAAGCATGAATTTAAATAATAACTTGGTTTGGGTAATGTTTATTTTCCTACCTAAGGAATTTCACTTTGAAGGAACCCATATGTTGCTAAGCTTCAATTTTTATTAACTCATCGATTAATTCACCATCACAATTTTTATGCACTATGGGAAATGGCTCATAATTGTTTCTATGGTCGATCGTTAGGTTTTAATTTGTGTAATGTGTGAATGCACAAACATTGGATTAACATCCATGCCCTCAACAATCATATCAACTCCCATGTCGTGGTACAGGTCTGATGTACCCACCATTACGCTTCACCCTGTTGTCCTATGCATTAATGAGCTCATTCATTATTCGAATTGGCATTTGTTAGTAGTCTAGGGTTTGATATTCATTATGGTAAATGGAATATAGTTTTGTGTGCCTCCTGGTGTCCTATATGAACTTAGTTTATCAAGCATGGAATTCTCCAAACTTCATAGTTTTCAGGCCATTTTTGTTTGCACGGACCTCTCGCTTCTACTCGTTTATTGGAAGCCGAAACCTACCTCATGTGATTTTTTTTGTGTCTATTGCACAGTGTCCATTTCTCCTGTGGGTCGAATTGATCCGAATGGTGGTCAAGGTATTCTTTCCCACGATGACGCCATAGATGATTTGAAGGCTCACGGTTGGGATATCTTCCTCAGGAAGTTTGAAGGTTACAATCTTGCGGTCGCACAAGCCTTTGCATAGACATTCGATGGGTTTAGAGCCAAGGTCGGGGATGTCCAATTAGAAGTCACAGAGGAATTTGTAGCCTAGATGACAGGACTCCCATAGGAAGGTGAAAAGTGGTTTAAAAATGCCAAAATGGATGATGTTCCATGGAGCTTGTTCATGGTCTCTCGTGAGTCTACCTGTTGCCCTAAAGGTATTCCCATTAACCTCCTAAAACCCCGCTGGCACGGGCTCATTTTAATTTTGAAACAGTTTATCACATGTGAAGGATGGTATGGTTTGGGATTTTTATACCACATCTGATTTCTCATGTTATTCATAGGTTTTCATTTGAACATGTCGTTCTACTTGTTAATGAGCATATATAAAATTTCAAAACATTATAAGTGACAGAGCATGAACTCTTTGTCGAGTCTTTTTCATCACGGGCTCGTTAAAATCCTGTTGCTATCACACCTATCACAAATCAAGGACAATTGGGAGAGTTTCCTGAGCCAAAATGGTTTTTCCCAGGCCGACAATACAATGAACCTGCCTTTAAATGTAAATCCCAGTTTCTATAGTCTCGTAACCGAAATTCAGGGTTTCAATTCACCTGATGGCTGTGAAATTAATGAATCTATGTCTATTGCTTTGAAAACCCCCATGGTTAATAAATCACGATGTATGTTTTCTCCCAGAAAATTGTTGGAATAGGTAGTGGGCGAATTAAAAGGAAAATATTCCCCTGTGCTTGCAATTGAACCTAATCAGAACCGTAATGATAAACCTATTGTAAGAAAAAATTGTAAGGGTAAGAAAAAACAAAGCTCAGATTTGAACTTTATGAATAAGAGGTCTCGTCAATTGATATCTAGGAGTTTAAGGAATAAAAAAAAATATCATTTGAGCTCGATCTCTACGATCAAGGTCAAATATCATTTTTCAGATTAGGAGATAAATGATTTCCTTGCTCAGGAAGATCCAGACAACCAATGTTTTGGGCATGAAACTACTGCTCAAGTTGAACAGTATGACTTCATGTCTAGATTACCCATATTTTTGAAGGGCCAAGAAGGTTTTGTTGGCATTAGTCACAACTTGAAACAAGCCACAGGGAAGCACGAAATACCCGTTGTTGAATACATTCCACATCGGTCTGCCATTGCACCAGTACATTGTGACAATTGCTTAGACTGGATAGAACTCTATTACAGGAACATCCCGTTGTTACAGGCTCGAGTAAAATGTCTAGCTTCTCAGAATTATGTACTGGAATGAGAGAACCAAGAGTTGAAATCACACACAGAAAGGGCAAATAAAAGACCCAATAGATCCTGTAATATAATTATCAAAAATACAACCAACTTCAAAGCCATCATAAAGTCGAAACTGTCTGAACCTTCATTTGCTAATTTCTAATGGTAAAAATGATTTTTTTTTATTTTATTTCATTTTGTTATGAAAAATCGAAATAGGAAGATTTAATTTTTATTTATTTTGTTAATAATAAGACTAGCTACAGAATCTATGATTATGTAACCAGTCTGTTTTTTAATATTAGTTAGCATTATTTTCTGAATATCAAATTTGTTTTGCTATCTACTGGAAATTGATGATTATGATGTTGATTGCATGGAGAAAACATATTGAATCATATGCTCTATTATTCATTAGTTTCTTTATTTTATGTTGATAAAACTTTGTTATTATTTTGACAAACCAACTCATACGGGAGTGGTTTCTAGTTTCACTATTTTTGTAATACTATCTATTTTTGGGGGATTGCACTCTATCTTACATGATAAGAGTATGTGAATCCTAAGCTAGTTTAAATATTGGTCACTCTTAGTAGTGAAGACATATTTTCGATGGGATACATTATGGACATATGATTTTGAAGACTGATATGGAGAAGTTGTTCATCATTTGGCTTTAGACCTGTGTGACGCTTACCCCATTCTGTTTTTTTTTTTGCCTCCATCTTATGAAATGTTATTACATTTGATGCAGCTTTAGTCTGGTTATCGTATGGTATTTCATATTATTAAGTATTTTGATGGTGTATGTAATTTTTTGTTCCCTTTTACATCTATGATCAATCTTCCATTTAATTATTGTCGATTTAGTCTAGATATTAAATGATGGATTACATTAATGCTTTGAATTGAGTGTCTTCTCTTTATAAGTATTGATTATCATAAGGTCATCAGATCTGTATATTTATCATTCTGTTGTTATATTCTTGTTCCAAATCATCTTTGAGTTTGTTCTGGGAGTATTAGCACCGTTCTATTACAGGTTTCCCTCATAAGAAGGACAGTCAGGAGCTTGAATTGCACAAGAAGATAAATTCATTTTAGTTGATTAATTACAGGTTAGTTTACTTGTTCTTTAGTTAAATTATTTATCAATGAAATAAGAACATATTGAATTATCTTTGTTTTTTTATCTATTCTTATTTCAATTATATTTGTTTAGCATTCATTAGTTTTTTTTAGAATTTTAATAATTCAACAGAAAACAGAAAAATGTATGTGATTTCTTTATCTCTTTTATAAACACTTTCAAAAACATCTATTTCGCAAGATATCTAGTAGATCATGTACACTGTACATAAACTGTTCATAATCATATGCACATATTCATGTTTTTATTTTGAATACTGTAAATTATTAAACTTATATTCTTAGTATCGTAGTTTTATAGATTAGTTTCATTTCTTTTATTATTTTAGGACTTTAGTCAGCCAACGGAGACATTAAACATGTCGGGTCATTTCATTCCAAATAGATTGGGTTATTTAGTCAACCCCGGTTCATATTTGACCTTCCAGTTGATGGTGTGTCACTTACGCCCATCAATAGGCCGCAATATTATAGCACCGTGGTGAGTTCCGCGACTGAACTTTGAAGGTCTGCAGAGGAAATTAGTGATGCAGTTGGTGCTTCTTGTTTTATACTTGATATTGAGGTGGAATTGTTGCAATTATGTAGACCACTTCTGATGGTGGGCATTCTGTAATATTTTTTATGTCTGCATGAACTGTAGTGGCTTATGATCATTGTGGATGATTGTCTCCTTCCCAAGAATTTAATGTCTCCATTGGCGACATGATTTCATAATGGAGTACATTTCTTTATCGTAATTAGGGTACTTACAGACAACATTTGATAGTATCTCACTATGATATACCACAGGGTGGTCGTGCTGAGTGAGAATGGCACCCATAGCATAGTCTGAAGCATCGATCTTGATCTCAAAGGGTCGTTGCAGGTCCAATAGTGAAATTACTGGGGTTGAGCACAAGCATTGCTTCAAATCATTGAATGCCTATTGTTGGGACTGACCCCACACAAATTTGTCCTTACCACCACCCCTGGTTACTTGGTTGAGGGCCCATGCAATATGGGAGAATCCCAACAGGAACCTGTGGTAGAAATTGGTAAGGCCCAAGAATCTCTGAAGATCAGTGAGTGTGGTTGGGGCTAGCGAGTCACAAATGACTTGGATCTTGGATGGATCCACATGTACACCATGATGATCAATGATGTAGCCTAGGTAATGGACCCTGTCCATGTCAAAGGAGCATTTTTCCAAGTTGGTGTATAGCTTGTGCTGCCGCAGGGAGTGTAGAACCTGTTGAATATATTGCAAGTGTTCTACCCAAGTCTTGTTGTAAATGAGAATTTCATCCAGATACACCACTACAAAAGTATTGGTGAATGGTTGCAAGATATCGTCCATCATCCTCATGAAATTGGTTCGATCATTTGTCAAGCCAAAGGGCATGATCAACCATTCGAAAAGACCTTCCTTTGACTTGAAGGTTGTCTTCCATACATCTATTTGTTCTATCGAGACCTAGTGGTAGCCATACTTCATATCAATATTACTGAAGTATTTGGCCCCCATAAGCTTATCAAGGAGGTCATCGATTCGGGGAATTGGGTACCAGTTTCTGACTGTGATTTTATTCAGGGCCCAATAATCAATGCAAAGTCACCAAGTTCCACCTTTCTTCTATACCAACACGATTGGGCTCCTGCGAGGTGATGATTTGGGATGGATGTTCCCCTTGTGGAGCAGTTCATGGATCTGTCACTTGATCTCCTCATTCTCTAACAGAGAATGGTGGTATACAGGCCCATTGGGTAGCGGTGCATCGGGGGTCAGATCGATGGGGTGCTTGACCTGACAGTGCAGAGGTACCCCAATAGGTGAGGAGAAGATATCTGAGTATGCTTCCATGACCTTATCCACTTGCTTATGTTGTGTGGAGACGTCGGTCGCGAAGACCCTGGATGTGGTTGTGATATTTTTCTCATTCTAAGAGCGAATCACGAAGAAGACAAAATTCCTCATCTGAGAGATGACCTCCCTGCATTGCTTGACATAGATAAAGAAAATATCACTAGGCGGGGTTGCCTCCGGTATCATGTACAATTTCTTATTCAAAGTAAGAATAACACTACGAGGCCTAGACTCATATACAACATGTTGTTTCCATAAATATGGTTGGACCAAAAGAAATTACAAACTTGGATAGGAGAAACATCACACAATACCTTGTCCTTGAAGGGATTGATGTCGTATGACAAGTGACATTGTTGGCTGACGTGGATGTCGCTTCCTTGGCGGAGCCATCCGATGGTGTAGGTTTGCAAGTGTGGTTTTCTTGCCAGGGTGAATTGCTTAACAACCTCTATTGCAATGAGGTTATTCTGGCTACTTCTATCAACGATGAAGTGAAGTGAGGTACCCTTCACCCACATCTATAAATGAAAAAGGCACTCGCCTTCTGTTATCACATGGAATTGTTTGGATCAATTCAGCCTTGGTTTTGATTTTTATCCTTAGTGTTTTTAAAATTTTACTTTTGTCATCTTCTTATAGTCTTATTAGGTGTTAGCAAAAATAAATTTAAGGTTGATGTTGGCACAAACCCTTGGTTTATACCTCCATCTACATGACAATATTAGACATCCATCATCGTCATCCTTATGCCACCACCAGCCTGACATGTCACCAATTCCATGATCTACTAAAATCTCTCCACTTTGTCCCGATACCTATTAGAAGGTCAATTCAAGTTCATTCTATACACTGCCATCTCATCAAGGAATTCTGCAACACATATCAAGTAAAATTTCTCTCATCGCCATAATTTCACTTATGAGGCTTATGTCAGTCGATCTCCTTGTTTTCAGCATTTATGTTTTAAAGGAAATAATTTTGGATTTCATCATTTAAGGCTTTACTAACTATTTTCTCAACTGTTAAGCCACAACCTCCAGGTACTCCATGATATTTTTAAGCCATGTTTAAGAAAATTAAAAGGTTGTGCTTGTATTTCCTCTCCTAGGCGTTGCGAAAGGGTGATCGACACTACCAACCATCCCCTTTTACCTCTGCTATCACAATTCTCATCCAACTGCAGAGATCACAACCTCTTTTACTAAAGACTGAGCAAACCTTGTTATCAAGCCATTGTTCCTATCTCTTATTTGGATTTTGTTGCCTACACTACAAATTTTGTTGTGGATCCCCTGTTTTGGCACTGCAAACCCTGTACATCAACTCAACATTGTTATCTACTTACCGCACAACCTGTACCAGCTGACTACCATTAAGATTTCCTTTTTAATTTCAATTCTAAAGTCTATCTATGTTGGAAATTGAAAAAAGCCTTGTTGATAAAGTTGTGATGATTTTGTAAATGATGGTGAAGTGTTAAAATAAATATTTTACAGTGGATTTCTCCTTGCTTCTCCATTTTTTTGTATGGTTTTCTTCCATTCCTAACTATCAACTGCCCTTTCATAATCATAGGGGTCAAGCATGTCAAATAACATTAAAACCCTAGACAGAAGCCAGCTCTAAAAAAGATTATCCCTCCAAACCCTAAGACCTTTGTCCTTATGTTTTGCCTCTTGCATCACTCAGATTGTTGTCTTTTTTTTCTTCCTAAATCAACAAATGGATACAACATAGCAGAAGAAGGATCACAAGGGTGGGGGCATAGTGAGAACTGAATCCTATGACATGTAGCTATTTGTTGCTGAACCACTAATCAGAGAGGTCTTCCAAAGAGTTGGATGTTTCAATTTCTATCAGAAGATGCATAGGGAGCACCCTAAGGTAGCTATAGAGTTTTGATGGAACCAAAACTAAGGTGGGAACTCTTGAACTGGAGGTATATGAAGCAACCATTCTAGCAGCTACTAAGATACCAAACACTGGTGAAAGATGGTTTAAAACCATAAATATAAATGCAGCCTTCTCTAAAGAGTTCCTTAAACCAAAATGTTAGGGAGATAACATATCAAAGGGAGTTCCTAGGATCCACTTGGTTTAAGGATTTGATAAGATTCTAAGGGTGATCCAGATATATTTCACTTTTGAGGGAAGGTTCATATTGATTTACCAATGCCACATTAGACTTTTATTGCATTTCACAGGAAAATACCTCATGAACCTCCCTTTCTATTTGTTAAGGAGTATTGGGAAAATGGTTGACAGAGTCCAAGCCAAGTCCATGGATGTGGACACAAGTGTTTTTCACTCAAGGTTGATTAAGATGCTTGTGATGGAAAATTTGAATAAGAGAAACATGGATTGGGAGAAGTTCATTTCCTTTGCACATTTGCAATTGAATGTTTCTCCTACTCCATAATCCAAAGTACAGAGCCCTCTTCAAGATGATAGCAATGTTCACACAGAGACAAGTAGAAAGAGGAAGGGAAAACACATTGCTAAAAATTGTGAAGCTCCTAAGGAACAATAAGAAGAAGGGGGAGCTCATCACTCTCCACAAAGGGAATTTTCACCCCAACCAGCTCCAGAATTAGCAGAAATTCCATCAGCTAAAGCCACAGGGAAAAAAGGAATAAGGTTACTCTTCCCGTCACCAACTACTACAGTTAAAATTAAATCTATGAAATTGTTGGAAATTATTGAAAAAGAGGTCATAACAGAAGATTTTGTCAAGAGGAAGGATAAAGGTAAAATTGATATTGTTGAAAAACATATTGAAGTCATAGACATAACCACTACCCCTGAGAACCCTACCTTCAAAAGACTGATCAGACAACTCATAGAAGCCAAAAAGGAGATTTCTCACTTGAAGGGAGAAGGGTTGGCTAAGAGGAAAAAATTGAAAGATCTGATGGATATGTATCTAGACACTATTGATAAAGCTAGATGTTATCACTAAAATTCCATCCGCAATATTGCACGCAAATTTTTATAGAAATACAAGAATGCCAACAACAATTAGTTCACCTGCAGCACTAAAATACATTTCAAAAGTCAAAAACTATACAATTGGGAAAAAATTGACATGTGCCAAATCACCAAAGGAAGCACGTGCACAATGCGTCGGCCAACAAAGCCCTCGGAGTGCACAATGCACCAAATGCATGATTGTGTACGTGAAAATCCACACACTTCTATGAACGACGCATTTATGGTTCTTGTTGTCCCTCCAACCACTTACGAACCATCTCCCAACCTAATTTGACCTTCATATCTGAGTGAAATCTGAATGGGGGGTTAGTCAAGGAAAAACGGGTTCCCTAAAAGGCCCCTTGTTCACACCAAGAACCAATTACATTTTTCCTTGAAGAAATGTTATAAATAAGAGCCATGGGTGTGCTAAGAAACCAAGATCTTCATAGTATTATTATGTTGTCTCAATTCTCCCTTGAGAATCCTCTTTTCTTCTTGGAGTATTCAAGCATCATTGCAATAGACCATTCCACTCACCTCTTGAGGGAATAGGCATTAATTGTCTTCACCATTTTTCATCGTTCTTCCATTGTAACAATATCTCTCCATTAGAGAACTCAAGAGCCCTCCCAAGGAGGAAGAGGGGACTCATAAGTCCTCATTTTTCTCTATGGTGTTTTTCCTACTAATCAAATAGTCCATTGGTAGCATTATCTTGGTCATTGGTTGAATGTTTATGGTTCTAAGTTTCTCATGCATTCTAACTTTTATTTCTTAGTTGTTTTAGTTTGTTTCTTTGTTTATTACATGTGTTTGGATTGTTTAACCCACTCACGAACTTATGTCTTGTCTAGCGGGACCAACTAGGCATGCAAGTGTTGTTGTTTTTCTCACCCAAGTGACAAAACCAACACAACAGATTGGTGATCATATTGGGGAGTAGGTATCAAATTCCACCCTATTTGGTATTAGAGAGAACTTATTTTTGATCAATTTGTCTTGCAGGTACCAAAACCGACCTGGCCTTACCTGTCAAAGGAAAAATTCTAAGCTAGAGGAGGAGAATTTCACTCAAAAACTCCCCCCCAATGCGTATCATCAAGTGCGCAGATTTTCTTTCCCACAGATACGCACTCTACACACTTTGTGTGCCACAGACTTCTTTTCTCTACACATTGTGTGCCCTCTACGCACATATCTAGATTTTCAAAATTGTAAGGGTTTTTGTGATGATTTGAGGACCCCTAGCCTCTAGATTCTTGCTTTCATACAATTTGTAATGCACATGCACTCCACTTAGACTCATTTCCCATATGAAAGGTTAGCTAAACATAGGCACTTAGGGGGTAAAAATAACCAATATTCTCTTATGTTTCTTTGGTTGCCACATGGATGGCTTGTTTGGTTTGTAAAATTTAATTTTATTGATGTCACATATAAAAACACTTACATCGAGATCAGAACTTAACTTTGATCATTGAGTATGCTCTTCTCTCACACCATAGATCAATATTGAGAATCAGAAGGGTGGTTAAAGGGACATTTCATATCCCTTAAACAAACATCTTTAAGAGAGTACAAAGCCCCCCTAGGGCTCCTCTTAGTTTCTTTTGAAATCATCTTAAAGTTGTAAGGGCCCATACATGCCCACATGTTGCAAACTTAGGATAGTTTCTTGAAATTGCTTTCTTAGTTTACATCACTAGGGAAGTTTAAATATCAAAGTAACGAGCCCATACATGCCCACATGCTTGCAATCTAAGATATTTTTTCAAGCTTTCTTAGAGTAAACAACATTTAGGGAGTTTAAAGGATTGGTAATGACCCATATTTCCACATGCTAGTTCTTTAGGGCTTCTAAAATTTCACAAGGTTGTACCAATAACACTTAGTAAGATAGGTAACAAATATTTGTAAGGACCATAGGAAGTCCACATGTTGTAATTTCACACCTAACTTATTAAAACTTGGCACACTTTTTCACTCGCTCACACACAAAGTCACTCCTCACTCACATAATTTCCATTTTGAATTGTGGAGGTTGAAGTAGGTTTTCTCCAAAGGAATTCTGAAACGTCCCACTATTTCTTTGGAAATTATGCACACCCACTTAATACAAACGAGATTGATTCACACACCCAATCTCTCAGCCCACCACATCTAAATTTTTTCTAAAAAATCACTAAGTTTTCCTCCATAGGAGGTGCCAAAAGAAATTTTTAGTCTAGGTAGGATCTCGGGGGTAGGCATCCAAATAAGCCCCTATTATCTAGTTCTCACATTTTCAAACATTAGAAGTTGTCAAATACGAAACTTTCAAATCCTCCAAGTCAAGTGTTCCTATGCCATAAGGTAGGGAGATACCCATGAATTGTTGAAGGCTGAGGTCCGGTTGTTCTGTGTGTCCCCCCTTGAGTCACCCAACTCTCGGAAGGGATCTAGCCCGTGACCCATTTCTGAGGCCGAAAATCTAAATTTCGCACTTTGACCGAGGTACCTAGTGACCAAATTTAGGACATCTACCCAGGTGGCAATTGTGGGCTGCAATTGCACCTTGATCATATTTTGTGTGGCTCTTGGGAAATATTTCCATCTCTTTTTTGGATGTGCACCCTCTACCCCTCATTATAACTGATTGTTTCATCCTTCACTAGTTCTTCTTCTGGTGGCTTCAAACCCCACTATTGAGTGCTCTTGGAAGGTCCGGTACTATTTGAGAGGAAGGATGATACGTCTTTTAGGACACGAGAGTTTGTTTTATTTTTTCCCCCACATGGACAAAATCCACCTACCCACATGTTTGCTTATTTACAGTTGATTTATGTATGATGCTCATTTGATTACATGCAACTGTGAGTTGTATTATCTTGTGAAGGTCCAAATTATACAAATCTCTTGTTCATTTATTTCTCTCATCACCATTTGCACACATTCACTTTTCTATTCAGACACCATATTGGACCCACAGAATCCCCATCGTTCTAGATGCTTGCAAAATCTCCCACTTATTCTAGGAGGAGTCCCTAGTCTTGCCAACTCACCGGCTCAACCATCTCACACCGTCGTGAGTGCTACTATTTTGGGATCAGATTTACATGGTTCCATTTTTGGGGGGCCCAATTCCCAAGGACATCCATTCACTATCTCTCCTTCACAAGGAGGCAGGGGGAAAACTTATTCTCAAGGGAGAAGTACAACCCCACCAAATCTCTTTCAAGGGTTAGGTCCACTACCTTCTCACACAATGGCTGGAACTAATCCTCCACCAAATCCCCCTATTCCATATTTGGCAGCTCTCAACATTCTTGATTTGAAAACACTCACGAATAACCACATTCTACATGACCCCACATGGCCCAATATGCCTACCAAACTACCTTCAGATATTCCAAAATTTAAAGGAAAACTGGGGGAACATCCCTCCAACCATGTTATGAAATTCCACTTATGGTGCTCTTCAAACAAAATCATGGATGATTCTATCCACTTAAGTTTATTTCAAAGAACACTCACTGGTCCATCAGCCAAATGGTATGTGGACAAAAAATCAGGGTCCCATGTGACTTTTGAATCCTTTGCCAAATCCTTTTTGTAATTTTTTCAACTACCAGTTCATCATAACAATGGCTTAGAACTACTCTCTGAGTGTAAACAAACCTCAGCCACCCATATTTCCGACCACATCCATGAATGGCATCAGCGACGTAGTTTGTGTAACGAAGAAACCACCAAGGAACAACACCTCAATTGGTTTCTTAAATCACTCGTCTCTATACTTTCCAAAGATGTAGCATCCACTCTTCCTCAGATAGTAGAGGAAGCCATCAGCAAGGCCCAATAGTTTGACCTTATCTATTCTTAGTCAGGTTACTTATACACAGTGTTACCTAATGCACCCATACCCGTACCATTTGGCTAGAAAAACATGGGATATCCCATGTTGTGGATGGGTTGATTGGTTCCACGACACATCACAACCCTTACAGCCAACCACCACCCATGTATGGTGCACCTCAATATACACAAACACATGGAGGACCATCTTATTACCCTCCACCCCCTTACCAACAACCATATCCTGTTGCTCCCCCTCCACCCATGGGGGGGCCTTCACTAGTACCCATAATGCGTTCAGCCTCTCAACCAAGTTCAGGTTCACCTTCTACCTATGCATACAACCTTAGCACTAGTGAAATAGCTTCACCTTCCTATGCACCCTATGGATATTTTCCAAAAAAAAATCCATATTTTTCATTTCCTAGTCCTCCACAACCCGTTTCTCCTCCACTAGGACACCCTCATGTTGGTGTTAACTTTGTTCAACCCTATCCCATTCAAGAGATTCAGGATTTTGAACAGTTTAATGTGGAAAAAATGGCCCATCAGCCAAATAATGCCAACAAGAAAGGAAAAAATTGAAACAACAATAACCCAGGACTAGGCATAAATATCCCCCAACAAAACCATCCTATTGGGGGCAACCCAAATCAAGGAAACTAGAACCCCCAAGGGGAAAACAATAAAAAATTCGAAGGGAAGAAAAACAACAACAATCTCAGGATTAACTTCCCTTGTGCTCTTTGCAGTGAGTATGGACATTATACTCACCATTTTCCCCAAATTGTCAACTTCAAACAGATGAAAGAATCCATGAACGTTCCACGTCCTCCAGCGTTTCCTACCCCTCAACAAGCCCCACAATAGTACTTCCAATTGCCACCCACGGCCGTGCTGCAAAAACCTATTCCACACCAAGGTGTGATGAATACCCAACAGGAGGTACTCCCTGCCCCACCACAAATAGGGAAGTATCAAAACCCAGGGCCCATACCCCCTGGAAATCTGGCTGATCGCAATATCCTCCTGACTAGCGAAGAGGATATTCTACTAAAAAGGCGTGGTTGTCAAGACAGAACGCCTTGTGACTCTACCCCAACCACCTTAGAAATGGCTCCAGCTGCATTCAGACAACCCTTGATGATTCCACTCCCTAACACCGAACCAAAAATCCGCATACCTCGCATTCCATTGTGATGGAATGTCAATAATCCTCAGGCTAGGGCAGCACACAATTACATCCTATTCGACGACTTAGAAAAATCTCCTGCTGCCATGTTGGTATTAGAGGTTCTCCAAATGTGTCCAACTCAGTGGAAATTCCAAATGTGTCCAACTCAGTGGAAATCCTTTCTTTCCTCCTTGGGGTCAGTTGACCCAACTAATACTAGACTCATCACATTTGATCTAGATAGTGGAGAACCAGGCCTCCCTGCTTTGGTAGCTTTCCAGATACCAGTAAAGATTCAGAACATCACAGTTCATCAGTGTATCATTGATGAAGGTGCATCCACATGCATCATCTCCAAAACCATATGGAAAAAACTTGGATCCCCTGAGCTAGTACCATCCTCCATCATGTTGAGATCCTATGATGGTCGACCATCCTCCCATGAAGTGCTCTTCCAAAATTTCCCCGTCGAACTTGGAGGAAAAACCATCCTCATCGACATTGAAGTTATCAATGCCCCACTCAATTACAATATCTTGTTTATATGTAGCTACATGTACACTATGAAGGTAGCAACCTCTTCTATGTTTTGAATGATGATGTTCCCCCACAACGGGAAAATTGTCACCATCAACCAAATTACACATTATGAGCCTAAACACTCTTCCAACATCGATAACATTTTTCCTCTTGTCCTCACTGGCTCAGATGCTTATTCGCTCATTGACATGGGTCCCAAAATTTTCAAGGACCCATCCTTGTTGGGGGCATACCATGGAGCACCACCTCTCATACACCCTTCAGCAAAAGTGTGTGCCATATTTTCTAATGGAACTGACACCGGAGACACCATTCCTCCCACTGAGGCCTCTCCACACCTCAAAGTTCCACCAGTTGAAGAACTATTACCTAAATAATTCCTTGAGAGCCCTATTACACCACGTATCCATGATCCCCCCCTCCCTCTAAGGGAAAATCCCATTTTGGGAGACAATCCCGCAAGCCATTACTCAAATTTCCTTCTTCTACTGCCCACCTGGAGTCCAATAATTCCTGGTAGTTGCAACCCTTACCCTTCCCAACATGGTGCTTTTCATCCCTGTATCATATCTACACCCACTTTTGATGGTTCCTCAATCATCTCTCCCTCCTCATACAGAGGGAATCTCATTGCAAATTCTAGTATAGGCTCCGGCCGCACCACCCTCACCCCCAACTGCTGGCACCACTGCCACTGTTGGGGGTAGGCAGAAACCGAAAGAGCCCACCACTCCCCTTCTTCCCCAAGTTCAACCTCCTTGTGCACTATGCGAAAGAGAGGGACACATCACTAATAGATTCCCTACTCTTCCCAAGTTACACAATCTGATCCATCTCCCTCGAGAAACCACATCGCTCGCCACTTCACCAAGCATGTCTAGTGCTACCACTACATCCACCACTGCAAGAAGTAAAGGGATGCGAACCAAATTCTCTTGTTCCATCTGTTCAGAATATGTCCACTACACTCATCACTTCCTAGCTCTACCTCAGTTTTGAAAGACTCTAGCTGCAGTACGCCACACATCTCAGCCAGAGCCCTCTTCACTCCCCCTTATTGGTGCTCACATCACTGACATTCATTATGTCTCTTCATCAGTCCCTGAGCAGATGAGATTTCCTTGTGCTCTCTATAAATCACTTTCTCATTTCACATATCGGTGCCCTTTGATTAATGCATATTGAGGTTGTCATTCAACCCCTATTCAACCTCATCTAATCACCCTGCCACTCATAATGCACTCTCCAGATACTGGAAATGTCCCATCCCCTGAACTTGAGTCACTTCCCATCCCTCCATGGTTCACAGATCGCCTGTATGAGGATATTCCCTCGAATACTCTCAATTCTCTGGTAAATTTCCTATGGGAGATCTTTCCCCCCACCATATTTTCCCTTCCAAATTATCTTGACATTTGGTTTATGTCAAGCGAGCCATCTCACCCTGTATGTGATATCCCTTCATAATCCTCACCACTTGAGGACAATCACACTTTGACAGTTCCCCCTGTCACCTCCCAGGATCCACTGTATACTCTTATTTTCCATTGCGACGAAGATATCCTGGAGGAACTGACTACCCCTGATTTCCCTTGGAATGTGCTCCATCATCGAGCCCTTTTCCTCTCATAAGATATATTTCACCCACCTGATTGGTAGCCCCAAGATCCCGTAATCTTCCAAATCACCTCACAACACTCTCACCAAATCACCAATAGTGTCAATGCAGATGAGGTTACACTGTGGGCCCACCATCCATATATTGGCCCTTTTTCCCAACTTCCACACTCTGTTATAGGAGCCTAGAGCCTCCATTTTTTTGATATGTTCTCAGCCATAGGATCCTGATCCCACCATATACACATTCACATTCCCAGGTCATCATCTACACTTAGCCTCGGAGGAGCCTTTTTCTCACGGCACATTCAGGTACGCATGCTCATTTTCAGTTTTATCAAATAGTTTTTATATGATCTTTCTCATTAAATATTGCTCACGTTGGGTATTTGGTTTTCTTGTGTGTAGGTACTTGTTCAAAAAACTTTATAGCCTCTTCAGGTATATGTTTGACACTAGCATGCAATTATTCCCTCTATAAATTAATTGCATATCCCAGTCAAACCCTCTAACATTTACCTTTAGGATCCCTACATTCATCTCTATAGTATCTTCACCTCTATTGCATTTTGGTACTGCCATCCAATAGAAATCCCCCCCCCCCCACATGAGTTGTCCCATTCATAGTTCCCCTTGGAAACTTGACACTCATGCTAATTTCAACCCCTATGGATGGGACTCCCTATAGTATTATGCGCTTTCGAGAATGAACCCCAGCCTTCTTCTCATAATATTACTAACCTTCCCAATGGACTCCCAGATCATATCATCTCGGTTCTATTGACTTCATCTCCAAAGTATCATTATCCCTCCATCTCATCCACCATCAGTTTTCCCATCTTCATATTGTACTCCATCCATTTACCTAATACAGAAACCCACCCATGGGGCCCCCACCCTCCACCAGTTTTCTTTCACAAACTTGCACCTTAACAGACCAAGCCATCTTTCACTGGGGCACCCATTTCTGTATCTATATATCAACCCAAATTATTCTTTATTTCTTTGGTAATTGTAAAAATCCTTTGTTTCCAGCATATACATATATTTTTCATCATCATCCTTGATGGCCTTTTTTTTCTCGCAAAGAAACCCATGACACCTTTGGTTGGGGCATCCACTCTCTCTCTTCATTCTGACATCATTCATAAACCCTAAGTATCCCAAACCCATGTACCCATGATATCTGAGTTTGTCCACTTGGTTAGCCTCTGGCACAATTTAACCCCACATCTAGTCGTCCCCTTAACACTAGATACAGTTTTATGGTTGTTGCCAATCCCCCTTAAAAATTCCCCAACCAAGGGAAGTATTGAGTCTCACTGCATATTGAATTCATCCATGTTACCTATCAATGCATATCAGTGTATTTCATGAAGCCATTTGCTTCTTGGAGTTCTGTCTCCCTTTCTGTCGACACCAACATAGTTTCCAGAAGGGTGACAGTATCTTGACTCCCATTACCTTTACAATGAGGAGTCTTGGATGGAACAGAGAGAATCATCATTGCTCTTTGATTCTGTTGACCCACATAACATTCAAATTCAGAAAAATCTCATGTTATAGTGGGTCTTACTATGCGACTATTGCAGTTTTTTTATACCAACCGAAGACATATGAATTCGTTAGGCCATCAATCCCTGTGAGTCATAGACACTTATTACATGCGTCCTTGCCTCGCTTCAGAGTATGTTCACCATTCAGAACTTTCATCTTCCATTATCAACCACCCTTGAGGGTGCTGCAGTTATATACACCAACATACATCTTCAGTTATCGTCTCACATTTTGGTTGCATGACATGAGCATGGGGCATTCCCGCTCATTTGTATACAAATTTTATTTTTCTCCCTAGAGAAAGGTTTGGGTCCCACAGTTTCCCCTCTCCCTATGGAAAATCGCTTTTGTAGTTCCTCTCAACAATATTCATTACAATGGAACTCTCAGTAAAAGAAACATTGATGTATTTGGTTATACATATGCTCCTAACCTCACACATTAGGGGGCATCTGTTATCACTGAAATTTCATCCACAACATTGCACACAAATGGTTTTAGAAATACAACAATGCTAACACTAATTAGTTCACTTGCAGCACTAAAATACATTTCAAAAGGCAAAAACTATACAATTGGGAAAAAATTGACATGTGCCAAATCACCAAAGGAAGCCTGTGCATAGTGCGTGAGCCAACAAATCCCTCAGAGAACACAATGCTCCAAATGTGCGAATATGTACAAGAAAAGTCATGCACTCATGTGAACAGATCATTTATGGTTCTTGTCAGCCCTCCAACCACTTATGGACTAGCTCCCAACCTAATTTTACCTTCATATCTGAGCGAAATTCGAATGAGGAGCTAGTCAAGGACCAAAGGGTGCCCTAAAAGTCCCTTTGTTCACACCTAGAACCAATTACATTTTTCCTTGAAGAAATGATATAAATAAGAGCCATGGGTGTGCTAAGAAGCCAATATATTCATAGTATTGTTATGTTTCCTCAATTCTCCCTTAAGAATCCTCTTTTCTCCTTGGAGGATTCAAGCATCATTGCAATAGGCCATTCCACTCACCTCTTGAGGGAATAGGCATTGATTGTCTTCACCATTTTGCATTTTCTTCCATTGTAATAAGATCTCTCCATTAGGGAACTCAATATCCCTCCCAAGGAGGAAGAGTGGACTCATAAGTCCTCATTTTTCTCTACAGTGTTTTTCCTACTAACCAATAGTCTATTGGTAGCATTATCTTGGTCATTGGTTGATTGTTTATGGTTCTAAGTTTCTCATGCCTTCTAACATTTATTTCTTAGTTGTTTTAGTTTGTTTCTTTGTTTATTACATGTGTTTGGCTTGTTTAACCCACTCATGAACTTATGTCTTTTCTAGCAGGCCTAACCAGGCATGCAAGTGTTGTTTTTTTTCTCACCCAAGTGACAAAACCAACACAACACCAGGCTTACAACAAAGAGATTCTTGCCCCACCATAGGCATCTTAAGAATTTATATAGGCAGAACAGGGATTTACAATCTCAGATCAGAAAACTTAAGCTGGATTTGCAACCTTTCAAGGAATATTTAGCCCAAAGAAATTTTAATGTGCTGGCCCAAGATGCCACCAGAAGGAGTACCAGACTCAGGAAGTGAAGTGAAATGTCTTAAAGAAACTCAGTTTTGAAAGTGGTTATCCCTGAATTTTTTAAGATTTTTGGGAAAGTATAATGCCTATAGTTGAGTTTTTACTCATACACCATATTATAAGGCTTCTACCTGCTTACTTAACTCTGGGGAAAAAAAATTGGTGTTTTTGGCTCAAACTAGACAAATTGGACATCTACGGGACATTTCGCAGCGCCTGGCACTGTGAACTAGTATACACAATGGAATGCTGCAAAATTTGCTGTGAACTGGTCTACACAGTCATACATTGTAAAAATCGTTGCAAAATCCACTACGAATTGGCTGATATAGTCAGCGCTACAAGATTCGCTGCAAAATCCTATTTTAATGAATTCAAGAGGATCAATGGTCACAGATGGCTAGTGGAGCATAGCACAACTATTTGGAGGTCAGTTGAAGCTGGAGTATACCTAGAAACAAAGTAAATGCACTCAAAGGACACCTCACTATAAAAGATTAGGATGTTAGGATAGTTGCCAACATGAGCCTTTTTTATACCAGTTTGTTTTTTTCACTTTGTACAAGTGTAAGATTTTCAATTTTAGGTGGAAGAATCTTATGTTAGAGGATCAATATCGCATTGTATGTTATCATTCCTTGTTTAGTCTATAAATGCAGTATTAGAAGATATTTTGTGGGTTTGAATGGTTGATGTAAAAGACCTTTTTAGTGATTTTAACGAAACAGAGCTTACTCTGGTTTTGATGTATCCGACTTGATGAAATCTTTTTTAATGGAAGTTAGCTTTCTTTTTTCCATATTATCTCTCTCACTCTGCAATTTTATTATCATTGAAGGATTCAAATGATATTTTGTATTTGTATGACAATGGATGTTTGATTGTGATATTGTTATAGCTTTCTCGGAGTTTTGTTTGCTTGGATTTAAGAAGTTCTTGTATCTAAAGCATTTCCCTCCTTTGTCTATTGGCATAGCCTGAAGCTAGTGGTAGATTCACTTCATTTGCTTACTAAGTCTTCCTCATATCCACATTAATCCTCAAAACCATGATCTAAGTTAAACAAGACCTCTATTGTTGAATCATTTCATCTAGAATTTCTTATGTTTTGACATTGTTGAACTGAGTGTTATCCATTTGACACCACATTTTAAGACTTATCTAATAAACCTATTGATGTGTACTGATCTTTCACTTTAGCAATCAAAGTGTAACTTTCAGTGCTAACACCTTCCTTTGACTCGTGTGGTTCATCGGGCTAGAGCTTGGCGGTAGCAATGATAGCACCGGGTTCTGTATAAATGATCCATCTCCCCCTTTCTAGTTCTGACTCAGAGTGAAAAACCACATATAATTCAAAGGTTTTCACCTCAACCACCAACGACTACTTTGAGTGGAAATCAGCAGTGTTATGTCAAGGGCTCTTATGGAAGTCACACCACTTCCCGATATCTTTCTTTGTCTTTCTAGTGTCCTTATTTGCTTGTGGCCTAGACTGGTTGTCCTAAGGCGGTCCATATTTTCTCTATCCATTGTTCTATGGGTTGGGGTCAACCTTTCTTGGATTTTGTTGTGAGGGGTTCCCAGGCCAAAATTGTCGCATCTTTTGTTTGAGCTTCTACTCGATTTTGATGACATATCGGTAGGCCTCACTCAAGGATGAGATATCCAAAAACTCCATTTCAGCCTGGATGTATCTATGCACACTAACACGATACTTGAGCACCAAATATTTCTCAGAATATTTGATACCCAACTTGGTGCACAAGGTATCGAATATATTTGTGAACTCGATCACTTCTTGGTCTCTTTCCTGCCACAGTGTGGTCCATTTTGTATACAGGTCATCATAACTTCCAACAAGGTAGTATTGTTCGTTAATATTATCCTTGAAGGACTCCCAAGTGACCATGACTGTAAATAATGAGGGTTCCTCTATTTCCCTCTGCTCACATAACGTTTCCCACCAATCTATGACATGGGGAATGGATTTGAGGAGCGCAAAAGTAATCTTTTATCTATTCAAGAAGTTATGGACGAATAAATACCCTTCTAGCATACTCAACCATTTTTCTACAGTATCTGCGTTTATATGACCTTCAAATATAGGAATATCTATGTTGATTTGTACCTTGAAGGGGGTGGTGCCTCCATTTGAGGAAGATGTGTCGCATGTTGGTAGCCATCGAAGGATTTGCACAAAATTATCCATCATCACATTCCTCTGTTGCATGAGGGATTCCTCGAGAAAATTTTTGAAGGGATCTCTTGTCTCATCATCTTTATTTTCACCTTCCATGAGAGGTCGCTTAGGGGTGCGAGAGATTTTTTCCTCAAGATAAACAAGCTTGAGACCCAATTTTTTGTACCCTGACATCGTTGGGGACATGAATTAAGAACGACAAGGAGTAGACCGCTCTGATACCACTGATACAAATTTTATGAGAAGAACAAAATGAATACGGATTATTATCAAAACATGCTTAACACATAATAACAGATATACAGTAAAATTGGTTTCTATTCAATAAGGAAATAAGATGAAATTGTAAAATGCAGCAGAAAACAAGCTTGCTAGAATGGTGGTGGCTTATCTCTAAGAAGAGATGTGACGGCTATGCTCATTCACCATAAGATTATTACAATAAGGCTCTCAAGGCCTTTTTTACAATAACCAAGAATGTCAAAAACCCTAGACATCCAAAAACCTAACCCTAGGAGATGAAGCACCAAAAGTCATGTGGGCCCCGTTTGGGTAAGTTAGTACATCAAATTCCTAAGGTCGTAACTTTTTCATATGATCTTTGTTTTAGGCACACGATAGCTCATTGGAAAGGTCTATCTGAGGAATACACTTGTTTCTTATGGCGAACCCTACACATTTTGAGTATGGAGATCCCTAAAAACATTGTTTAGGGCCTCAAAATGACCCCGGAAGTCAGGGACCCTAAAACTAGGAAACAATTGTCAAACTGGATGTCAGTGTTTCATGGAAACCTGCACAAAATACCTAGCTAAAGCATGCACAAACAAAGCTTATCAAGAAAAGGAAGAGAGATACAACATGAAGAATGAGAATCAATGTATATTATGATTTAAGAAATGAGTGAGTGATCTTCACTCATATAGGCAATGACATCCTATAATTAGGAATGCATGCATAATAGTGATGGTCTAAGATTAGAAAGTTTAAAATAGAGCTATTCAATTAACTCCCACTGAACTAGTGTGCCAAAAATAGAAATTTCTCCAACACCCCCCCTGAACATCACTATGGAGTAAATAATGAGTCCCGACTACTAGGCCATATTAGGTACTCATGTACAATGCAACTAATGAACACTGAATGAAAATGAAGAAAGAGGGAAAACCACGTGGGAACAAAATCCCCCCTCAAAAGACAATGCATCAAAAGAAGAAAAGGTAGTTGTTAGGAAATTGTGTTCTTCACTGCAAGACGATCCCACAAAGTATGAAACTTCTTCTCAGTGAAGGTCTTGGTGAATATTTTAGCAGTCTGTTCAGAGGAAGAACAAAACTGCAAATCAATGATCCTGTCATGTACTAAATCTATGATGAAATGCATGTGGACCTCAATGTGTTTGGTTCATTATCGTTGTACTAGATCTCTGCAAAATTTCAGTGTACTCTGATTATCACACCATATGATAATCGGATAGTGAAACTGGATACCAATCTTGGTAAGGAAGTGTTGAAGCCAAAGTGTATGAATGACACAGTTGACTACTCCTCTGTACTCAACCTCTGTGAAAGATAAAGCAATGGTTGATTGCTTCTTACTTGACCAACAAATTGGGCCTGAACCCAAACTGAGAGTGTACCCGGACATGGACTTGCGATCTGTGCTATCACCATCCCAATATGAATCTGTGAAGCCTACGATATCTAATTCACAACCAACTGCATAGTGAATCCCATAACTCATGGTGCCCTGAACATATCAGAGGATGCGTTTGGCAGCCTTCCAGTGCCGATCATGGGGTTTCTGCATGTATTTGGAAACTTCTCCTACCGCATATGAGATATCTAGAGGGTGTGGGTGAGATACAAAAGACTCCCCACAAACTATTAATACAAAGTGTTGTCCACTAATGGTGCATCCTCGCCATCCTCAAGTATGATCCCAGATAAGAAGGGTGTAGGTGCAAACTTATAGTCTGTCATGTGGAGTCTATCAAGAATATCCCTGACATACTTAGCCTAAGAAATTTTGATGCCAAAAGCATCCTAACTGATCTCAAGACCAATAAAAACGTGTAGTGGACCCATTTTCGTCATAGAGAACCTGTCATGCAAAATTATCTTTGACCAAAGCAATGGCTGAAGAAGAGCTACCCATGATCAAAAGATCATCAACATAGAGTACTAATATCATCACAGAGTCAGTAGTCCTCAACATGTAAACATTGGAATAAGATTTACATCTAACAAAATCACATGAAAGGAATTAAGAATCCATCTTTGCATACCATGTTCTAGGTGCATGCTTGAGGCCATAGAGAGAATTCTTCAATCTGCATACTAAAGATGAGTTCTGAATGAACCCATGTGGTTGCTCCATGTAGATCTCCTCTGAAAGGTCATCATGAAGAAAATCTTTCTTCACATCCATCTGGTGAACTTCCCATCCTTTGGTTGTTGCAATGGCTAGAGCTAATTGAATGGAGTCCATATTTTCTACAGGAGAAAATGTCTCATCATAATCTATCCCATGAATTTGCTGAAATCATTTTGCAACTAATATGGCCGTGTACCTTCTCACCTGAATATCTTCTTCTCTCTTGGTCATATACACCCATTTGCATCTGACAAGTTTCCTCCCTGGTGGAAGTGGAATAAGATCCCAAGTCTGATTCTCTAGGAGAGAGTCATGCTCCTCCTGCATGGTTGCTTCCCATAGTGGATTTCCAAAAACCTCACTGTAGGTATGTGGATCAGATGATTGAACCATATAGAAATGCATGGGCATCGTTGGTTCAGAAGATGAAAGTACATCATAAGGATCCACATACTGATATCGAGTCCTCCTCGAATCCAATTGATCCCTTTCAAGGTTTCATGCTGCCTAAAGTGTGGATTGTTCCCACTTGGGAATTCGCTGAAGCTCCAACGTTGTCTCCTCATTTATTTGTACTACCTTCTCATCTGCATGTACAGAATCCTCTGAATCTATGTCTGAATATGTAGCATTTGAGTGTGTGGAATCAACATCTCTGATGTCTGGAACTGATGGAAGCAAAAGAGTCTTTTCATGTTGCACTAGAGGTGCATGTAAAGGACTCTCTTCAAACTAAACAGTGCGCTCAATGATGAGCCAATCTGTAGAGAGATCAATAAATCTGTACCCCTTCACATCATCTAGATATCCCACTATTGGAAGCAGGCCAAAGAGGAAAGAAACTTGATTTTGGGAAAGAAGGCATGCAGGAGGAAATCGACAGCTGGAAGGAAGAGCAGCATGCGTGCATGCATGAAAGACCTAACAACATTAGGGTTAGGTTTTTGCAATTTATTGTAATGGCTGAAGAGACAGAAATGTATAAATATAGATACCTAGGTCTCATAGGGGGGGTTGGTTGATATAGAGAGATGAAAACGCAAAAGTGGATGCTATGTAATATATTGTTGTATGACCTAACTTTGTAATTTGTTGAGCTAGAGAGGACTGATGAGGGTAGATGTTGAGGGTTAGATCGCAAGCTGAGGAGCACAGTGTGATCTAGTTCACCTCATAATAGATCTCAACCCAACTAACAAGAATTGTAAAGCACGCAACATTGTAGTTTAAGAACTACTATAATAAAAGAGCTAAGAGCCAGATCTTTGTGGACATATCCTAGGAGGGGGTGAACCATGGTAAAGCATGTGTTATGTGATTGAATGCATGTGTTTCTTTATTGTCTTCAGTAGTTATCGATATGCTAGATGAATGAGTTGTTATATTTCCTACGTAATCATAATGACAGTATGTTGCGTTAATAAGTTATAATAGAGATCTTAGCATACAGTTCTCATATTCTCCACTCAATCCTAGGCTGCAAACACATGAGTATTTTAGCCACCCATTAATACTATCTTGGGTGAGATGATGCAGTGCACCTTGTGCGTTGTGTTGCCTTCTATTTTACCAGGAGGGTCGATATTTTTAGATGCTTTGTTGGAACCCTGACAGACATGAAACCTGGTTCACTCAATACAAACTCATATAGGATATAAATAACCAGCAAATGGTTATGTTTCCATTGGTAGGAACAGTAAAGGATTAAGTAGATGAGATAGGTTGAATATCTGTTAAAAGATATGTAAGATCTACGGGAGGCGGATCAAGAGAATATTAAAGCAGAGAATAAATCAATGAACCACTAGAAGGGGATGTTGAGACCGTGGAATCCCACGAAAGCAGAGATCAAAAGTTGGCTAAGGATAAAAGAGTTGTAGTTTGCACAAAAAGATAACAGAAACCCTGGAGTAACACCCTGTAAATATCTTGAGAAATACGTGTTTACTTATTTGCATGAAGTCTTTTTCTATGATTTTCCACACTTATTGCAGGAGTGGATAATAACATTCAAGGATAACCATGCAATGAACCGGATCTAAAAGGTAGAGTAAACCCCATTACAGATTGAGTAGTTACAGTGGGTGAACAACAAATTCACCTGCGTAGTAGATTTTTGGCTCGACAGTATTGTAGCAGGCTTTATAACAGAGTTTGCAGTCGATACAATGAATTTGTATAGCACAGTGGAGCAAGAGTTTCTACATGGACCTCGAGGAAGTTATATCAGATCATTGTATACTTCTATTAAGATCTTTTTGTATAACAAAGGTGTAATGACAATGGAATCAGACAGCTAAACTTCCTTGTGTGCATGGGGGAAGGGGGGAAGCACTGACAGAAAAAGGAGAATTGGATAAAGAAAAGAAGGAGGAACCCTTGGACCCAATCATGATGGATGACGACCAGATCAAGCGGATCATGGAAAAATCTGGAAAGACACGTAGCAGAGTACCCTACCAATACAAGGTGAATATGAAGAAGAGATTCGTAGCCGCGAGGGAAGGCTTGGTGAGTGATGAGGAAGAGGTAGAGGATCTCTGGGATGTGGAGAATATTGAGTAAATCATATGCACAACATATGAGAGGTCCAAGAATGGGAAAGGAAGAAATCCTATCCATATTAATGTTAGTGTGGAACCCATAAACCCATGTGCGACTAATACACCAAAGAGAACACCATCTTTTAGACCATTGAGTTTCAAGAGAAGAAAGACAGCAGGAAGTACATCTACACAAGGAACAACAACTGGAGGATCCAGTTCAAGAAGCACTAGTCAAGTCTATACACCGTGCGGAGGTAGTATCTCAACGTTCAGAATGGCAGGACACGATCCCACAATCAGGTTACTAGAATTCAAAGGAGAAGCGTCAGAGGACCCGAAAAAACATTTTTTCATCTGTGAGAAAATTTGCGAAGCAAAACAAATCACAGACGAAGATACTAAACTGGCACAACTATCGATTACACTAAGGGATCATGCACTAGATTCGTATATGATTTTAGCTACAAACAATCCACCAGGGACAACCAAAACAATTGCAGACATCAAGAAATTGATGATAAACGAGTTTCAGAAGCCAAGTTCAGAAGATCAGTACATGAACGAGATGATCGAAATTAGACAAAAACCTAGAGAATCTGTATGGGAGATTGACCAGATATTCAAGATACTAAAGGGAAAGTTGAAATATCTCATGATCGATATGCAACATAGGCACATATTCGTCAATTCACTCTTGCCACACTTAAAATGTCAATTGCGACAACAGAAGTTTCGGATGTAGGCAGAGGCTCTGCAGGTAGCCCTGCAACTGGAAGAAAAACAATACCAGCAGATGAATCCAACCATCTAAGAAATGAAGGAGGACTTGAATAATTTAACGTTCCAGCTAAATCAAAATAAAAATAAGGACAAACTAGAAGTCGTTTCTTGTACTGCATGCAGGATGGAAGGAGACCACAAGAACGAATGTCCAACATTCACGTAGTATATGGCAGCAGGAATGACAAATCCTTTACTAACATGAGGAATATGCTACTAAATCTATAAGAAATTGGGCCATGATCCATATCACTGCCCAATTATGCAGAAATACTAGACAGTCCCAAAGAGTTCATATTGTAACTTTTGCAAGTCAGTGGGCCACGATGAAAAAGATTGTAGAACTATGGATTTGATGTGAGAGAGGACATCAAATGCATATAGAGTACAGGAAGAAATAATGATTGGGAAAGATGCACCACAATTTAACCAACTACCAACCCCATACAAAACTGCACAACAGCAGTATAATATTGCGCAGCAATAATATAATACCACACAGCCACAGTACAACACAATGTAACCTCAGTACAATATCGCCTAGTAAAATCAAACACCTCATTAAAATGCATCGAGAGGATATCGAGAAAGCTACAGAGGGGGAGGATGAGTGAGAGGAGGTTTTGGAAGAGGCATAGGGCCAGTGGTATGTCAAAATTTTCAACAACTAGGACATTATGCAAGGGAATGTCCACATCCACTAGCAACTTGTATGTATTGTTGCATATCATACCATGATACGGAAGAATGTTCGACACTATTAGTGAAGATCTAGGAAAAGAGGAACCAGAACAACCAAAATGTTTAGTGGATTTCATCCAAGGCAAGGGATGAAGGATGGAACATCAACATAGTTACCCACAGAGGAGCTAAAATAGGAAATGACATAGTCCGACAAGAGCCAATACAACACCGGTGGGTGAAGAAGAACGTTGAACCAAGGAAGCAGTTCGACGTGTAGAATGAGAAGGAAATATTTAAGCAAGCCAGAAAAGAATTTTAAAAGATGACATTGCGTCAAATTCAACTGTGCAGCGAAGCAAGGAAGCAACAGAGTACGAGATGCATCCATTATTGGATCAGACAAACGAAATGCAACCCACGGGACAAGTAAGTACAATCAAAGGCTTTTTTCAATCATGTGTAAAAGTATTGAATGATCCATCATCTGTCAAAATATTGAAAAACATATTAGAAAGATGTAGAATAGAGATTAAAGTAAAACTAGAACAAAAAATATTCAATCACCTACATACAAGGAGAACAACAAGTAGGGATTTCAGACTGAATGCCAATATTGGAGATTTCAACATGGGAGATATCATACTGGATCTAGGATCTAAATTTAATGTATTACCAAAGAAGAAATGGAAATGCATGGGAGAGCCCACATTAGGATATTCACATGTTCAACTGAAACTAGCAAACCAACACAGAGTCCTACCAATTGGTAGACTGAAAGGAGTAACAGTAGACCTTGATGGAGTGCGCACTAAACCATACTTTGAAGTGATTGAAATATTGGATGACACAACACCATATCCAGCGTTGCTTGGGTTGGATTGGGAATTTGAAAACCACGCCATAATCAATTTGAAGACATGAAAATGACATTTGAGTCAAGTGAATACAAGGTCATCGTTCCATTAGACCCATCAGAAGGGGAAAGGTTTGTATAACCCACTTGCTTAGACTTAGAGGAAATCATCCAGTTATACAGAACAACTGCGTGCGATGAGGATTACGTAAACCCAACTGAAGATGGAATACTCAGTTGGTGGAGCATTACATCATGTGTGAAAGACTCAAATACTGGTTTAGAGAACTGGCAACAAAGGCTACACAAAGTTTCCACAAGAAGATGTGCACGAATAGACCGCACAGTAAGATGGGTAGGCACGGATATAAGGGAACCACCTAGTTTCCACAGAGTAAACGATCTAAAGGTATTCTTGGCATGGTATGAATATGAAGTCTTAGAGAATCAAAGACTCTTAGCACTTAATATAGCACTCAAGGCCACACCTGCAATATGGTGGGGTGCACACAAAGAGACAATCACAAATTGGTACCAATGTAAGAGGTTATTGCGCATAAGGTTCAGTGCAAAACAAAAAACCAACAAGAAGCAAAAGTATGATGGAAAAGGGGTAGAAACGGAACACTTGGAGAAGTGAAAAACATTGTGGAAAATGACACCCCTAGAGGAATGGCCTCATCATTTCATAAACACCCTAAAGGGCATACCAGCGAACCGGTATACAGACCAGGAACTGCACAAAGGAACTACGACCTAGACGATATTGCAACAGAATTTTACAGTCACTTTCTCATTCGATCGTGAGAACACCAACATAGATGCATCTCTTAAACAAATAAGAGGGGTGATATTCATCAAGGAAACAGAAGTAAAACTAATAATATAAGAACAATAGTGGAACAAACAGACAGTCAAAGAACTCTTTTCATGTTACCATGTGCAGGAGGAAGCACCAGATGAAGACGATTTCCACGATATTCAAATCGAGGAAGCGGAAGGAAAAAGAGAAGTGGAGGGTCCACCTATAGAATCAGAATTCATTGCTACACCGATCAAGGTGAAGAAAGTCAACATTGGGACAGTTAAGAATTTCAAAATGGCCAGCATTGGCGATTACTTGGATGAGAAAATAGTAGAAAGGATAATAGAGTTACTACGCGAATACAACGACCTGTTTTCCACAACATTTACAGAGATGAAGGTTATAGCAAGAGAGTTAGGATAAATGAAGATACCACACAGAGCTTAAACGAGACCGATCAGACAACAACCATATAGATTGAACCCGATATATAAGCAAAAAGTCAAAGCTGAGATCGATAGGATGCTCGAAGCCGGAATCATAGAGCCAGTGGAAGAATCAAAATGGATAAGCCCAATGGTAGTTCAGGATAAAAAACGAGGAATAAGAATATGCGTCGACTTGAGGAAGTTGAACGATGCATGCCTACATGACCAGTTCCATACACCTTTCATGGACAAAGTGTTGGAGAACGTAGGAGGACACGAAGTTTACTCGTTCACTGATGGATTCTTAGGATACCACCAGATCAATATAGCACAGAAAGACAGATACAAGACCATGTTTGCTACAGAATGGGGATCCTACCAGTACACAGTCATGTCGTTTGGAGTGAAGAATGCACCAGCAATATTTTCCAGAGTAGTCATCATCGCGTTTAAGGAATTCATCCACCGGTTTCTAGAGGTACACTTGGATGATTGGACCATCTATAGTTTGTTGAAATACCATGTAGAATTCTTATACATGATGTTAGAAATATGTAGGTAGTGCCAGATATCATTAAACATAAAAAAATGTATATTCAAAACACCATTTGGGATACTATTGGGCCATATAGTATGCAAACAAGGTTTACTAGTAGATCCTGCAAAGATTGTAGTAATTGTTAACTTGCCACCACCAAAAATAGTCTATCAGCTAAGAGCAACATTGGGAAACACAGGATACTATAGAAATTTTATCAAAGGATATGCTCAGATTTATGCGCCAATGGAGAAACTGTTAAGAAAATATATAAAGTTTCAGTGGAACAATGAGTGTCAACATGGCCTGGATACACTGAAAGAAAATATGGTCACCACACCAATACTATTATTTCCATACTGGGAGAAGACATTCCACATACATGTAGATGCATCAACCATAGCACTTGGAGCTATCTTGGCGCAGCCAGGAGCAGGAGATTTGGATCACCCTATAGAATTTGCGAGTAGAAAGCTATCAGAATCAGAACAGAACTATAACACCACAGAGAGAGAAGGCCTAGCTATGATCTATGCACTGAAAAATTTCATACATTACTTATTGGGAAAACACTTTAAGATGTTCATAGATCACTCATCCCTTAAATACCTAGTCAACAAGCCAGTGTTGGCGGGGGAGAATCTGTCGATGGTTACTACAGTTTCAAGAGTTTGATTTTGAAGTAATGGTCAAGCCAAGAAAATTGAATGCAAGACCTGACCACCTATCAAGGGTCACAAATGGAGAAGAACCTACAAATTTAGAGGACAACTTCCCAGACACATAGTTATTTTCAGTCTAGATCATTGATGAATACTTTGTAGATATCATTTAGTACTTGAGCATAGGTACTGCGCCGCAAGAATATAACACTGCGCAGAAGAAAAACTTGGTAGTCTAGATTGCAGACTATTAATTGATCATAGGACACTTATACAAAATGGGTTCAGATAACATCTTGTGAAGATATGTGTTAGAGCATGAAAGACCAAGATTTTTAATAGAATCCCATGAGGGAATAGAAAGAGGACATTACACAAGAAAAGATACCACACAGAAGGTATTGCGTGCAGGACTATGGTGGCCGACCATTCACACAGACTCGAAGGAGTACTGCTAGAGATGTGATGTTTGTCAAAGGCTTGGTAAACCCAATATAAGGGACAAGATGCCATTACGACCATGGGTAACATTGCAGGAATTCAATAAATGGGAAATAGACTTTGTGGGACCAATCAACCCACCAACAAAAAGAACAGGAGAAAGGTACATTATCACTATGACACAATACCTGACAAGATGGGCGGAAGCAGCACCAGTGAAGGATTGCAGCGTAGAGACAACATCACACTTTCTATTTGAACAAGTAATCACTCGATTTGGGTGCCCAAGAATTTTGATGAGCGACCAAGGCACACACTTCATTAACAACACTATCAACACTATGACTAAAGAGTTTGAAGTCCATCATCAAAAGAGCACACCATATCACCCATAGAATGGCACGGTAGAATCATTTAACAAAATCCTTGAGAATGCACTGACAAAGATCTATAATGTCAACAGGGATGATTGGGACCTAAAAATACTAGCAGTATTGTGGGCCTACAGGACCATGTGCAAGAATTTTATAGGGCACATGCCACTTAAACTGGTATATGGCCAACAAGCAGTGGTTCCATTAGAATTTCTGGTACCCAGATTGCGCGTAGCAGCAATTACACACATGACGGAATGAGGCACATTACAGGAGAGACTAAATCAATTGATGACCATGGAGGAATATCAGATCCTAGCAAGGTTCCACCAACAAGTTCAGAAAGCAAGGGAAAAATCTTGGCATGACATACACATAAAGAAGAAATCTTTCAAGGAAGGAGATTTAGTGTTGATGTATGACATCAAATCCATTCAGCACCCAGGAAAACTCAGAATGCACTGGTTAGGACCATACGAAGTAAAAACTTTCACAGATGGGGGATTTTTATAGCTGAAGGACTTAACAGGTGAGGAACTTAGAGGGATGGTCAACGGGAGCCGACAAAATACTTACAAGGACATTTTACCACCCACAAATTGAAAGTCGTCGCGCAGTTAAAAAAAAAAAACAACAACACAAGATATTAAATGGTACCAACAAAGGTATAGTGTGCCGAAAGGAGAAGGAGCATGCACACTTAGGAATACAAATTCAGCGAGGACAATACCAACAGCCAGGTATGGAAACAAGTAGGAAAAGTAATGACGGCAAAAGCAATACGAAATGACGAAGGCATGTGGAATTGAATGTCGGAAAGGACCGACGGGATGCCGGATTAATCACGCCAACTCAAGATGGCAAGGGAGAGTAATGGAAAGTATGAAGGAACTGGAGGTTCATTGAATCCATAATAAAGGTAGCTTCTTTGACAAGTTTCATATGATTCCCATACAAAACACGGACGTCGGAAGAAATAGTTTATTGCGAGACCGAAAAACACAGAAAGCGGTAAAGCCTAAGAAGAACGGAGCGCATTTCACAAAGGATACAGATACCATTGAACTCAAAAAATGATCGACATTCACCACCATGGCACCACCCAAGTAAGAAGAACAAATCCATACTTCCCAACACTCTAGAGTTAGAACCAAGACACAGGTACAATCAGAGGAAAGTAAACAACAGCCACCAGAGATCATCAATATCGACAAAATCTCATCACCAAATACAACACCGATGAATCCCATACCCGTGGTGGAAGAAACCCAACATCCAACACCTGAGGGAATGAATGTGGACATGCCTAAAGAAGAACAAGAGAAATAGAACCAGGGCACAGGAACAGCTACAAATCAGGAAACAACAGTCGATCCAGAGGAATCTCAAAAAACCGTGTCAGACCACCCATAGGAAGGAACAATGGAAGATGTCATGGGCTGGCCAGAATGGTTTTGAAAAGTATGATCAATGGAGGCTGGAAACTCGAGCCACCCACTACCAAAAAAATACAAGCAACAGGTACCTAGGTCACCACGTAAGTAACCCGTTGTAGCCCTTGTTTTATTGCATATACCAGATGGGGTACAGGTGAAATAAGACTTACTAGGTCATGTCGAGAAGCTAAAATACTTGTACCATGATGTAATGGACATGGAAAAGTTCCTAGAGTTTGTAAAGAAATTCTACCTACAAACTATGGGTCTAGATACATTTGGGGAACCAATTAATCAACCACTCTAGTGGGCAGCGGGATTGGAAAAAACAGGGATTTTAGGTCTACTAGGGCTACCACACTTTGGCAGAGGAAAGTACGCAAACAGTTGCATCAAACAATTCTTGGTAGTCACACATGGCGGGGATATATGGTTGGACAAGCTCGTCTTGATAGACATAGATCTCATTGCACACATTAGAGAGATGACATCCTGGGGCATGGATCCCGCACAATTTCTCGACGACAAAAAAAAAGGAGAAAGCACTCATGGAAGAAATGAAAAAGAAATGTGAAACTGACAGGGGGATGAAAGGAATCATCATCAAGAGGATCAATGATGTCGTGACACAAATGGCTGCAAAAATCATGGCCTGCAAGCTGCTAAGAAAATGCCACAAGGAGGAAGTCCCAGCGGGGGTCGTCGTAGTTGGAACACAATGTGTCGAGGGCGCCACGGTTAATTGGGCCCCTTATCTTTTGAATCTATTTCTAGATGATTGCAAAGATGCACAGGATCTGGGAACAGAATTTCATTATTCATGGCTACTCATGATCATAGCCATAATGGGATGGAAGGAACCAAATTACATATTTTTCACCACCAGGCCCAAGCCAAATCATGGAGCGAGATATTTATCACTTAGCGCTGCGTTAGACGCCAAGCACGGGAAGATGAACGCAGTTGTATTCGAAGGATACCTTCATGACCTATAGGATACCATCGCCAATCTATGGAGGATAACACCGTAGGCTGTGGCATACTATTGAAACATAGCTAACTTCAAGTCCACTCGACATGCGATGTGGATACAAGAGCGGAAGGACCCCAACAAGCAGTGGCTACAATTGTGCTACTGCATCACGAAGGGAGACATCGAAATGGTTATCAGGGATTGGGA
>JASDQU010585355.1:0-12228 GCA_032191745.1 Picea mariana
TTGCCTAGCCTAATCATCATGCATGATTTTAGGATCTAGAGCACTCTCTATGAGGTGGCATCACCCATTGTACTATAAATATGTACCATTGGTATGAATAATTACAGAGTTGGATAGTGAGCCTTTTCCATCATCATGTTGTTTTTGTCTATATTTTATCATCAAATGGTGCCCCAAATGTGGGGTCTAGCATCTGTCTTATTGGAAAGGTCCTACAAAGACAGACAAGTACACCCTCCAAGGGTCCACAAGTCATATGAATCATGCCAAGTAATCCACATATAATAAGAGAACCACCTGAACATGTGCATCAAACCCCCCTTTTCAAACTATCAAATGCTCAAAGACCTTATAAAATTTTCCTTATTTAGGTATGGGAGAGGTGTCAAGGTGCCCCATTGGGTTAACCAATCCCCAATTCAAGGGTGTTTCCCAAGAAGAACCTATCTAATTCATTTAGTAAGTGTGAGGTGGATTTGGGGAAAGACTTCTAGGCATGGTTTTCTTGACATACAAGGGTTTGTATTGTCTCATTTATTAGTGCCTTTGTAGAGGGTGTGTTGCCCTTCATCCGCAACTACAGTATGAGTGGGTCTAATGGTTAAGAATTTGTGTTTCCTCCTAATAGGTCACAAGTTCAAATATAGAGGGGGGTAGGGTATACCTACTTAGACTTTACCAGTCAAATCGTTGGGCGAAGGGGGTCCCTGGTCCCACAAACAAGGGGGTCTCATACACCAATTTAGTGTTTGGCTTGGTCGTGACCTTAAAAATAGATTATTATTAGTTAATATTTTTCCAAGCCCTTTTGTTTCCATTAATTGATTAAGGTCCAAAACATTGAGTACTATGTGCAAGGGAAATTAAAGAGTATTGCAATGCCACTTGAAGCTAGAAACACACAGAGTGCCATATGCAATTTAAAGCATGGGGCACCACAAAATGAATTTCCTCAACAAGCGAGAAATTTATTAATTATGTGATTTATTTTGCAGGTCCTTCATTTTTTGGAGAAGTGTTTTATTGTTCCCAGGACCTGAGGGCGAGCATCTAGAAGAATAATATTGGCTTTTATCTTTTGCCAACTGCAACACCTCTGGGCCTTTAGCCCCTTCTTCCCATGAAATGAGGTACAATCCCTTCTTGGGTCAATGGACTCATAAACCGAAAATATGAGGAAATGGAGGGGAAGAAGGATGGAAGGTGGTAAGTATGGATGGTAATGGTTCCATGATCGTTCAAGGAAATAGCTAGTAGAAACCCATTTCTCTAGGGTGACCAACTTGCTAAGACACAATGGCAAGCACCAAGGTGACATTAGGCAAAAGCTATAATTTCCAAGAAAATGTTTCATAATCAAGAAAATATTATTTGCAACATGTGAAAATGATTCAAATATTAAAGTGACACTTAAAATGACACCAGACTTGTTACCTCATGAAGCAATACATGTTGTCCATTGGGACCAAGCTGATGTAGTGGATGTTTCTCTATTGTTGGTGATGAGTGGTGATCAACATGAATAGGAGGGACCCCGCGGACTTTGTTGGTCAATCTGACTCTTGGAACTCCATGTCTGCTACTTAGGGGCCTCGAGACATGATCTCCTAAGTTAACCCTAGCCTGAGGGGGTAACACACTAATTTAAAGGTGGATTAACTCACTCACAAATTTCCCCTAACAATTGGATAATACTCTATTGGTTATGTTGAAACAAAGTTTAATTTTTTTTTCTAGACCCAAAACTCAATTATTCTCTGGTTATGGAGCTGCCCTTAGTTCTAAAATGGAATCAAAAGTCTTTCGAGAATTTCATCTTTTGGGGTTCGGCTATTCACGAAACATGATTTTTAAATTTCAACTCTAAAGTTTCGGTACTGAAGTATCGAAAAAGTGATTGTTTAAAATCTTAAACCGAATTTAAAGGAATAATTAAAAATGTTTAACGGCTTTCTAAACTTTTCATATTTTTTTTTTCGATCGTCTCAACTTAAACAACATTCCAAAGTCCGGACGCGCTTTTCTACGTAATCTCTTTTTAATCATGATTAATTAAATTTTAAACATACTTAACAAATCGTTAATCACTCACATTTTGGGAAATCAAAGAGTTATCATTTTTGCGCACTCATAAAACCCCGAAGCCCGAAATCTCGAAAATATTGAGCGCTTAAGTGTAATTAACTTAACTTAAAACATGATTAATCATATTAAATGACTTTTCGCGTTTCGCTATTCGGGAGTTTTCGAATAAATTCCTTTCAAAATCCCAGTTTTGAATCCTTGATATGTGGCAGTATCTATGATGGATTAATGGAGATATTTTTAACATAAAGTGTGTATCTCCAAGCGTACCATCCCCATTAAAGAATTTAATTTTTATCATTTGTATCGATACATTCAATTTAAAGCAAGTTAAGGGTTAACAAAGGTTTGTTGTTTCGAATTTCATTCTTACTTTCAGACAAGAAGCAAGTTACATTCAAAAGATCTCACACATTTCTTCTATGTAACAGGTTTTCATTTTTAGCAAAACATCATGGCACCCAAAAAAGCACCTAAGAAGAGTGAGGAGGCTAATGAAAGCTCAAATTCAGACAGAGATGTTATATCTGATACTACGCCACATGTTGTGGATTCAGTCAAGTCCTGGAGGCAAATTTTTGAAATCTTGGAGTATGAGGTTAGGAATTGCCCTGATGATTTCAGAAACGAAAGGACCGAAAATAAACTCAGAGATATAGTAGAGTCTGAGCTCCATAACATAGCGACACGGCCGAGAATCATGCCATACAATGACATGATAAGATGGGCTTTAGAAAATATAGACATTCAGACTAGGAGCATTCTAAATCACCAAATGGTCGTCGTCGGCTCATTCAGACCAAAGCACATCCAAGTAATGTATAAATAGTCCCATGTTTCTAAATACATTTATAATGTCGAATTTGTAGAAGAATTTCAAAGAAAGGAGTGTACAGAATTGGATCAAACATATCCAGGTATAATCAAAGATTGGTGGGGAATTATAGCGAAATTTAGAGCTAATACCCATGGAATTTATGCCACAACATCGTTAAACGAATACATGGTTTATATAGCAATGATGCTATCTAGACTGTTTGGGAGGAAAATCCCTACCCATTTCCCGGCAGAATGGGTACCAATCATACACGAGGTAGTCGAGGGTTACACTTTCAACTGGGATAAGATTTTATTAGATAACCTGACCAAGAAGATTTTAGAGTACCAGATGGAAAAATCAAATGGTTGACCTATATCCTTTTACATGTATGCATATATTATGGACGCTATCTGTTACATGACTCCATTCCCCTTGATGAATTGGATCTGGAACCCAGCCTGTGTTGAACCCATCCATGTTTACCACTCTAAACTATGGGAAGAGAACGTTAAAGATTTCTTTTATGAAATCTGTCACCATGTAGTGATACCTGTGCACCAAATTTTATATGGATACCCACCCCCTCGGATTTCAGAGCAAATCACGAGGAACCTCAAAACAGTTGTTGATTGGTTTATCAAAGAGAATTTCTCTTATGTCAGATTCTTCGGTTGCTCAATCCTTCCTCACGCACTTCCAAAGTTACTTCCTGACAGACTAGTGTGCAGGGAGGTGGCTTACCAAATAATAACAGGTGGCATCGGCACAGAATTGAAAGCAGTTTAGAAGAAGTTCTGGCCAGTTTTTCCTATACAGATTGGGAAGTTTTCACTACTTAACTTTGGTCATTCCAAAGTAGAAGCTACAACACTCGAAGACAATAAGTTGGTAGATCTTAAACTCAGAAAGCACGACCCATACAAAATTGTGGGAAATCATCTAACTCATTGCAACATGAAAATGTTTGAGCATGAAGCCTCCCCTTGTGATGACATATTCAAAGGAGCCAGAGCATATGAGGAGATATTATAAAGAGTCCAGGCGTTACCCCCTGACTATACTAGCTTTCTTGCTTTCCAGAAGCACAGACGAAGTGGGTTGCCATAAATACTACAGGGAGAAATGGTAACCTCTCCTCCAGAACAGGAAAGCATACCTCCAGGTTTCAAACCAAAGACTTCTGATGAGAAGACTGCAGAAGAAAATCCAAAGAATACTGAAGCGTCTTCACAAAAAGCAGAAGCTCCACAAACAGAAACACCTCCAAAGTTGAGTCAAACGACTCCTCCTTTATCATCAACTAGTCCTACTGATATCCCTGAAACAACAGGAGAAACTCAATCTATAGAGTTGGGTAGCCCTATTGCATCATTGACTCCTTTACAGTCAACTTTTGGGACTCCTCATCTAGAAGTCATATGTAAGTGACCTTACTCCAATCTCTAGAGAAGAGATACCTTCCTCTGATTAATTTTTCAGTAAAAAGAGGAAAGTTATAGTAAAACAGGAAATGCATTCGAAAGGAGAAACAATGGTAAAGAAGCATAGAGTGCTCGTAGATGGAAAAAACCTAGAAGACGAAGATTTCGCCACAAAAATAGCAGGCTCTATGGGAGCTTTGGCAACAACCAATCTATTTACAACTGACAATATGAAAACAAGGCTGAAACAAATAAACAAATGATAGCCCAGTTGCAGAGTCAAATAAAAAATACTGGGAAAAATATCAACGAGGAGATAAATAAGGGACTGGAATAGGACAGAACTGTGGATAAGCAAGAAATCCAATTGCTAAAATCAAGTTTAGAGGAAATGAACAAGAAGATGCAAGCCATTCAAGGACAGGTCATTCAGCAAGAGGCACTATTAAAGTGATTACAAGATAAATTGAGTTCTATTGAAAACCAGGTGGTAGATTTAATAGTATTTCAAGCCCAGGCACTGGAAGTACACTAGAAGCTAGAGACTGAACAAAAAAGTCTGTTTTCTAAAGTAGAGATCACTTAAAACCATTTTTGGGACATAAGTCAATCATTGGAAAACATTATTTTCAAAGAAAAAGAAGCTACAACAGCCTGGGCCGCTTTCCAAAAGGCAGACATATTTTCGGCTAAAGAAGAGGTAACAGTAGCTCCTAAATTAATTATCATCGAGCAGATCAGGGGTGATATCATGTTGAAGGTATGGGAGGCTAATATATCTGAAAGTAGGAAAGTAGCCCAAGAAGTAAAGGAAGAGTGTGAAAAGACTTTTGACTTATTAGATAAAAAATTGCTAGGCATCGAAAGGCATGATTGCCCAGGACTACTAGGACAGGTCAATATCATAAGACATCAACTGAACCTGAAGGAGAGTTTGAATGAAACTCAAATTGAAATTTCACAATTAAAATAGGTTGATGTCACTCAAATGGATAGATGGTTGGTGAATCCGACTTTACAATTACAAGCAATAAAGTGTGAAAATAAAAGATTTGAAGATAAGTTGAGAAAAATTCAGAGGAGGTTGTATTTGTCGGAGGCTAACGATATACCAGAACCTTCTAGAAGTTGGGTACTTTTTATTAACAGGTGTGTTGAAGGTCTTAGACCAAAAGAAGGAGATACTTCGAAAAAACAATGAAGTATCATATTGTAGGCTCACATTATCAAGATGATAGAGAAATAAAAGATAAATATGCAAATGGTTCAAGTTTGCGTTTTTGTAACCGTGGGCCCTTAAGAGTTAGGAAATCACCAACTGTCAAGAATTGGTGACTTTGTATAAATACAATTTCATAACACTGAAAACGGGCCTTTTTGCGGTCGATTGTACTAGAGAAGTTTTCTCATTTACAGTGATTAACGAAAATACAAACGGAGATTCCAAATTCTGTCAACTCTGAGTTATGTGTTCCTCTTTACTTTCATTTTCAGCATCTTTCCCTTATGTATCTTTGATGAATTTTTAGTTGCAATTTAGAACAACATCTACTGTGGTTAAGAGTTATTTGACCATCTAATTGTTTACAGTTTTTCCTCTGTGCTTGCTATTAGCAGGCCCAAGACCTGTAGATTATTCAGATCACTATATTTTTATGCCTCATTTAGAGATTTCTTGTCTTTTTTCTTCCCCTATTGCAAAGTGAGATTCCTCCATGATTGATGCCTCACATTTCTTAAACAACTTTTTGTTTTTCTCCCATCACTTCATGATTTTTGAATTTGACTCAGGAACAGGAAACGACCTCTAAAATTGTTATATTATTAATTTGAGTTTGGGAATTTTTCTCTTATAATCTAAAACAAAAATAGCAAATCTTGAAAACAAAATATAGATTTTTGACCTTGATCCCTCATGATTGTACCTGTTACCAAATAGCCCGATATAGAGCCCGACCTTTCAGATCAGACTAGCATTGCTTTAAATTTATTCAACACTATCTTACAAACAACCACCAACCAAGTTGAAATTGAACGTTCATGGGTAGCCATTGCACATGACATAAGATCCCAAGAACAATTGGAAGCTAGACAAAGACAACTCATAAACCAACCATAGCTTCTTCGCCTAAAGAACCGATTTCCTTGTCACATAACAAAACCCCTCTTTATTTTTAGATGCCTTGACAATATACTTTATAGCCTTAGAGTATAAACTCAGGAACAACAGGTTATTATGAGCACTAATTATTATTGTTGTTACAAATCATTTATTGTTGTCATATAATTGTTTGTTGCTGCAAATTTGTAACAACCATTGCATTTCATCTTGTCTAGTGTCTAAAGAGATTATTTTTGCATACTTTAGCTTGGTAATTGTTATATATATGTTGCAAAGTGTTCTTGTTCTGGCACGTACAAAAATCACCTTCAACCTCTTCTCTTTCCTAGACCTAGACAACCAAACCATTGATCAATATATGGGTTGTAGGCTTGGCTACTAAAAATTTTCTTTGATCCCATGAGGTCACCAAGGAAGCCTCCCTTGTGGTGGACCTCTTCGATCACTAAAACAAAGGAAGATCTTTCTAAGGTGACAGTGGTAGTTTGTTCCATAACTATACAAGATTTGAGGATATTATGGTGGGATTTTCATAAGTACAAATCTTGCAATAACATTTTGGTGTCGTTGTCGTGGAATATTGAGTCATTCTCCTCAAGACACATCTTTGGTAAACTTCTCCCGAATCCCTTATCTTACAAGTTTACCTAGAATCTCCAGTGAGGGTAGTTCCCTCACCTTCCTTTGATGATCCTAGAGGGACCATCTAGTGACTCCAAAAAGCTCAAGGAGGTACACTAACCCTCCTAATAACTACAAGAGAAGGATTCCTCATAACTAGCCTATATTAAAATCCTTGTTCAGTGGAAACCTTCCTTTATCTACAACGGCTAAAAAAAATCGGTATCCAATATCTTCAAGGCTTTGTACATGTCTTCTATCCCATGATTCCCTCAATAGAAACCTCCTAAGTTTGAAGAGTGGTTTACTAAGTTTTCCATAAATGATGTGACCACTGTCGAAGAGCATTTGGATAACATTTGGGAATTTTTCCAACTTAATCCTATGAGTCACGATGTTGAAGATGTGGTGATGAAACTCTTCTAATCCACTTTCACTGATGATGTTAGGAGGTGCTACAATAGTCTCCCTAGAAAAAGTATCAAGACCTAGGACCATTTTGAATAGACCTTTCTCAAAATATGGGGCACTGAGGAAGACCCTAACTTATTGTATTTGCAACTTATTGAAATAAAAAAGATAGAGAATAAAATTGTTAAAGAGTTTGATGTCAAGTTTGAAAAGTTGCTCCAACAAATACTTAATAAACTTCACCCTAGAAAATATCACCTTATTTTCCTCTACATAAATGCCTTCCATGGACATTTTGGATTAATACTTAGGGACAAGACTCCAAAGACTCTTGAAGAGGCCCAAGAAGGGGCTACAAAAATCGAAGCTAATATTTCAACTTATAATGTGGAACCATTCTATGCCCCAAGAGCCAAAGTTAATACCAAATCGATGACATTACACAATGGTGATCCCACTCAAGATGTTAGCGCTCCATGGTCACAAAGGATCGAAGAAGCAATAAATGACCTCGCCAAGAATCAAACCCAAATGATGAACAAGATCACTAATTTGGAGAAGTCACAACACCAAGCCACCAAGCCTCCTTTTAGGGGGAAACCTCAAAGATCAAGCCAAGCATGGAAACCTAGGGATGTGAATAAATATAGGGTTTCCAACACTCTGGATCCTTAAATGTTATAAGTTAAGAAGAGACTACTTCGTGTCTACCTTCTGGGGATTCATATTGGGAACATGAATTCCCAAGGAATAATGGGGAAACTGGTCATATGAATGTATTTGATACCATAAAATCTATCATTGACATATCTCCCCAAGAGTGCCACAATATTACACCAGAACAACTTGAGGAGGGAAAGAGAGAAGCAACGAGGAGGGATATGATGGAGACCATAAACAAAATGGATGAGGAATCAAGGGAAAAGCTTAGGAAGAAAGAATTACAGGTATACACAAGATAAAGAAGTGTGCCTCAAGATCATCCCAATGACCCTAGGTTCCCTTGACCAAGGCCTCCTCCACCACCAATAGACAACCTTCATCCTAGTTCCACTTTTCCAAAGACTAGTGACATAGAATTGAATATTGACATAAATGGCGTCTTGGAAAAGATAAACGTACATGTGCCTCTAACAGATATCATTAAGATTCCTTCGATGAGAAGCAAGGTTGAGAATTTCTTTAGAGTACAAGGTGAACATGTAGACCCTCGTATAATGTTGCAAGATAACCATTTCAGACCACACTATGATGAGAACCCACCTTTATACATTTCCTTGCGAATGAACAATAAACACTTGAACGGTGATATGCTTAACTTAGGGGCAAGTGAAAATGTCATGGCCTTGAAAGTAATGAGACGATTAGTTTAGGAATTCACAAGGCCTTACAAAAATGTCTGTGGGATTGAATCCAGGTCTATTCCCACGCATGGCATGATAGAAACCTTGAAGGTTCACCTTGACCGATATCCTGAGATAGTTTTCCTAATGGACATTATGATCATAGATGTCCTATATGTTTGGGAAATGATCTGTCAATTTTTGTAGCTTTGGGAAGGTATTTTCACATGACCCTAGATGTTTGGATTGTGGGAATTGTCGTAGGCACCACATGACACTTTCGGTTTGGTGAAAACCACCTTGAATTTGAGTGGGGGATTCATGGGTTTAGTGATGAGATTTGTGGGCTTGTGTTGGTGCTTCACACCCACAAGGAAAGCCTAATTTGATTTTGACTTATGGAGGGGCTTCAATGGTCACCTCTAAGGATTGTATATAAAGGAGAGAGGTCATTCTGACATTTCATATTATGAAAATCATGTAGAGAGTGTGGAGAGATGATGAAGCTAGCATAAGTGAGTCTGCACTTTGTTAGCACTCTGTAATTTCTCAGGCTGAAGAAGACATGGGCAGAGGTAACTACAAAACCACTTTGGATTGAAGGATCTAGCCCTCCAAGACTCAGAGAGGGATATCTCTGTATGATTTAGCTTTGTTTGCTGGGAATTTTAGGCTAGTTAGAAAGTACAAGGTTTGGTTTTTAAATTGGATGGATGTAACAGGAAGGGAAGGCCATTGGGCAATGGTCTCACAGTTCATAATGGATCAAAACTAGGTCATAACAAGCTAATATTGCAGGGAAAGGTAGGAAAAATCACTGGATCCTCAAGATTTAATGCATGGAGGAGATGAAATAGGTCTAGGAGTCAAATAAAAAATAGAGCAATCAAGAATTTTGAATTCAATCGTCAGTGGAAAACACAGAAATCGTTCCAAGCCATAGACAGAGTGTAGATTAAAACAAATTTTGCTCTTAACCTTCCCAGAACAATTCGGAACATAAGAGGTAATGGTGATAACAGAAAGAACAATTTTACAGAGACAGAGAAACTTCACCAATGAAATTTGTCACGAGAATCCTATAATGGTCACACTATATTACTGGAAATCTCATCCATGGAGGCTCTGTGAGCTGCTTTAAAACATTAATTTCATCCTTCTAACAGGTCCTAAATTATCAACCCTTATTACATTTGAATCATAACAATATATAAAAATATTATCTCCCAGGATCAGGAGGTCAAATTCAATAACCTGGCCAAAAATAGAAACAAATCCCTGAAAATTCTGAATTGTCTGCCATGAAAGATGGGTCGAACTGTTGAAAATAGGGGTCAACTCAGACACTTGTATATCCAAAAATATGATAGTTGTGAGAAAACTAAAATATTTTATTGTATATGAGCCCGTTCTAAGTAAAAACCTCTCTCATTTTTTCTAAATTCATCTCCAGCTTTCCAAAACAGCTACCGCAAAAACATGACAAAATTAGGAAAAATGAAATCCTGAAAAATAGTGCTCAGAGATGGCTTCGATTCTCCCAATTATTGATACCTGTGCAAAACTTGAGAGAGATTATTTTTCTTCAGCCCGTTGCAGAGAAAAACCTCTCTTGGTTTTTCAAAATTCCTTCTAGTTTGTCTGAAAACGCTCTCGGAAGACAAGTGGTCAAACTGTGCAAAAAAATGGTTTTTTTTTTTGGGGGGGGGGAAGGTGGTATCCCAAACCCCCTTGGAATGGTAAGTGGTATGAGGGGGTGGGGTATGGTAGCTTGTGGTGGTGACAAGTTTCCAAGCCAAAACCACTTTTCCCGGACCCCCCCCCCTCGTTAAAGTTAGGATGGATGGGGGATCAGGGAGAAGTGTATGTCGTTGATTTATTTTTTGGGATGTGTGAAGTATGGGAGGGAAAAAGTTGTTTTTGTTTTTGTTTTTAATGTTTTGATTATATTTGTTTGTTTTTTATTATTTGTTTTTGTTTTTTTTACGTGTTTTCATTTTAATTTTTATTTTTAATGTTTCTTTTTTTATTGTTTTTATTTGTTTTTTGTTTTATATGTATTTTGTTTAATGTTTTTATTTTTGTTAATTTTATTTTATTTTTATTTTATAATTTTATTGTGTTATTATAATTTGTTTTTGAAATGTTTTTTAATTATTAAATTTTTGATAATGTTTTTGTTTATTGATTATTTATTAATTATCTATTTCAAATTAATTATTAGCCTAACCCAATTACTAACCTAATTACTAATTATTAACACTATTAATTTAAACTAATTAATTATTTATTATTAATTATCCTATTAAATTAATCTAATTACTAACCTACTAATTAATCTTTATTATTAATTATCCTAGGTTATCTAATGATTTATTAAATTAGTTATTTTTGTTAATTTGACCCTAGTTACCTAACATCATTTCATGTAGGGATGGAATTAGTCGGGGGGTGAAGAAATGAAAGGCAAGGGAATGAAGGGTGCAACATGGTGATGAAGGATCAAGTGAAACAGATGGAGGGAGAAGTCAAATCAACCGAACCCAACAAGCCAGATGTCTTCATCATGAGAGCAATGCCAAATAGGTAGCTGAAAAATCAAATCACCTATGATTATAGGACCCCAACACACTTGTGCTAGGAGGATTGGTGATCTCAGTAAATAGAAGTTTGTTGGAATACTGAGGGAGGGGGTGAATCAGTGTGATCACTTTTACCACTTTTAACCACAATATATAAAATTTAACTTAATCAACAATTTATCATCATTATATCATCAATATATCATTGGTGTATCATGAGCCTATAAACATAAGAATCATGACTTCAACATCACATCAAGTACACAGTACACCAGAATTTACGTGGAAACTCAAACAGGAGAAACCATGAAATGCTTTCTTATATATCAAAGAATACATTCATTGGAAGCACCAACTTCCCAATTCTTCAGCTGCAACTAGAAGGAGGATACAACCCCTATTTACAGGCTCCAACCTGAAGGAAGCTACAACTCTCTAAATTCTCTGGCTCCAACGAGAAGGAGTTTACAACCCCCTGATTCTCAGGCTCCAACCTAAAGGAAGCTGCAACTCCTTGAATTCTCTGGCTCCAACCAAAAGGAGGCTACAACCCCTTGATTCTCAGGCTCCAACCTGAAGGAATCTCCAACTCCCTGATTCTCTGGCTCCAACCGGAACGAGCCTACAACCCCCTTTCCTTACCCCATCCTGTTGCCTTGAAATATAAGTGTAGACCAACTGTCACTACCACAATCACTGCCACTATCATTGTCACTGCCATTGTCACTATCATTGCCACTGTCACATCAACCTGTAACCTATCAACCTATCACCAGCCTGTCACTGTCACCAATCTATCACTGATCAACCTCTCCAACCTGTT
>JASDQU010585355.1:32556-46322 GCA_032191745.1 Picea mariana
AACATCTCTGGGGCTTCTAGACTTCTCCAAGGGTTGACATCAATCTCTAAGATCACTCTCCAATGGTTGATATCAATCACAACCAACTGTCCAAACCAACTTTCCGACATATTTGGTATAATATCATTCCAATTAGAGTCAGAAGAAGTGTTGAGGGTTTCAAATGTGTTATGGGTGCCAGAACTCAGGAGGAGTGTTCTCTCAATCTCAAATATTGAGAGAACGGGGTACCACATTTTATTTTGAGTTACATAGGTGTTGTTTATGCCTATAGGATATAGGTTCAAATCAACATTGGTTCTTGGAGTTAGAAAGGGCCAGTCTATGCGTGTTGTGACGAGCAAGAGAAAAGAGATAGATGAGGAGGATCACGTAGCTTCACCAGTGGTGAGGCAGGTGGCTCTACTTGCAACACAGGTATGGAGGGAGCAGGTAGCTCCACGAGTGGTGCGGCAGGTGGCCCCACTAATAGTACCAGCTCATAAGGAGCTAGAGTTTAGAGGGAATCAACCCTCAGGATATAGTAGGGAGGAGCAGCCTCCAAGGACTGTGCAGAATATAGTGGACAGGGAGTAGGTAGCTCCGAAGGTTATGTGGACTTAGAGGGATTTAGGAGACTTAGAGGGGATCATGAGGCTTAGAGGGAGTCGAACTTCAGAGCGATTCAGGAGGATGAGAGGGATTCTGACTTGAGAGAGAGTAAGGTGGCCTATAGGGAGAGTCAGTTGCTCAGTGGGAGCCAACCTTCATGTCCATATGGGAGAGAGGCATCTTCCAAGACTGTCAGGTAGGTGTGATGGGTTGAGATGGCCAGACATGAGATTCATATGCAGGAAGCTTCTAGGAGCACAGTGTCTTCTAGGATAAAATCATGTTAGACAATAATATTTGCTTCAGTGACCGAGGATGCAGCCAGTTAGAAAGACTGGAGAGTAGGATTTGCTTCATTGACAGAGGGAGCATCTGATTAGACAGACTGGAGAGCATTTGTGGTAGATGATAGAGTATGGGAGACAAAGATACTTCCAGGTGATGATGGATGATGGAATACCTCCCTCGCTAAGAGGGAGTGTTAATGATTTAGTAACATCAAGAGGCATTCCCACTTATGGAGTGTGGTGAGAATACCTTCCTCGCTAAGAGGGAGTGTTGATTTTTTTTAGCTTCGGGAAGGTTTTCTCACATGACCCTAGGTGTTGGGCATGTGGGAATCGTCGTGGGCACCACATCACACTTTCGGTTTGGTGAAAACTCCTTGGATTTGAGTGGGGGATTCATGGGTTTGGTGATGGGCTTTGTGGGCTTCTGTTGGGGCTTCACACCCATAAGGAAAGCCTAATTTGACATTGATTTGTGGAGGGGCTTCTTTGGTGACCCCTAAGGATTGTATCTAAAGGAGAGAGGTCATTGTGATATTTCATATTGTGGAGATCATGTAGAGTGTGTGGAGACAGGATGGAGCTATCATAAGTGAGTATGCACTTGTGCTAGGAGGATTGGAGATCTCAACAAAGGGGAAGTTAGCAAGGTGGCGAATCTGGCCCAAGATAGAGAAGTGAAGAAGGTCGCATGTGTGGAGAGAATTTTTTTCATACCATACGCATTTTCCAAGAGGATGAATCTCGTATATATGCAGGTTGCAGACAAACGAATCACATACAAGGTATACACAGTTTGCAGGAGAGAAAACCACGTATGTACGCGGGTTTCCAGTTGGTGAATCATGTATTTGAAGTTTATGGGTAGGTACAGATCCATACAAGTTGACAGGTGACATCAACAAGCCATACAAGTGGTCTACAACAGATTCATGTGTAGAGGAGATTTCCAAATATTGTTGAGGTTTGCTTTTCTAATTTGTATGGTCATTGGAAAGCAAGGTTGTTCTCAATTATGGTGAGTTTGGATGACGAGGTTGTCCTCAAATTTTGGTGATATTGTATTGGTTGGGAGGGTTGGTTTTTCCCTTGGGATTTCAGGATTTCTGATGATAACAAGATTACAAAACCGAAATTGTGTCTCATGTGTAGTGATGATTCATCTTTGATCTTTGCGTTTCCACTGCATATGTTTTCAGTCAATAAATTTAGTGTAAATTTGTTCACTGATAAAAACTAGGGTTTTATTATTAGATCACTAGGAAGCAATTTTCATATATGAAATTAGTCACATAGAGTTGCATGTGAAAATTGACATGCTCTTGTTTGGAAAGTTTGTTGCAATGTTGGGTGGTACTTTACAGATGGATTTTACTTATGCTATTATACTCGTGAATGATGAAACCAATGCTCACCTAGCCAACTTACCAATGACAAGGGATCATGTTGAAGAAATTGACCTTGACCCTAAAATTGAGGATCCCTTAGTGGAGTTCCCTAAGAAGTATAAGGAATCTACTCCATAATTTTGCTTAGATGGCCTCCCTTTCGCTCAAGAAGAATATTTTGCTGATATAGTGTAGCCTAAAAGGGAATATTACCACCAAAAACTAGACATGCACAAAGACAAAGAAGTTGGCTCTTTCACAATGTTGAAAAAGGGTGATAAAGAAATGTTGATTAGACCGAGCCAAGATGGTATTCTTACAACAAATCCCACCCCTTCCCTCGAAGCAATATACCAGGGAAATTTGAGAAACAATAGATCTCAAAGAAGGGTGTTACAAGCAATGAGAGTCAGTCATAGAGTGGGACACGAGGAAGGGACAACCTGATACACATAAGGAGTTTGGAAATTTTTTGCTTTGCTCTTACAGAATTGAATAGAATTATGTCAACAATTTCTACTACTTATGCATGTTGCAGGGAAGAAAATTCCCACTACCCATTAGTGGATCCCTTCTCAAACCCCATCATGGGGAAGAGACTTGACTGCCTGAAACTAGCATAGATTGGTGTAGGTAGGCATTCACATCCTGCATTGCATTTGTATATATGTTGCATCATGCATTCATCCTAGTATAGTCTTACATCTTCTTATACATATTGCATACTCATTTGTACATAATTAAAACATGTTATGAAATTGCACTTAGTAATTATATATTATTGCATTATCACTTTGTATCTTAGTGAATTTTTATTTATTTTCATCATAGTTTTGGATTTATCACTAACGCCAATGGATCACATCCAACCAAAGATACTTCTAAAGGGTTTTTTCATTTGAAGTGGGCACAGGATTGTAAGTCTTGGACAACCAGAGATGTTGAGGTTCGCATGCACTCTACAATGAGCACATGTCCCCATGTTAGAGCCATATGTTAACCCCCCATGCCTAGGGATAACTAGAGGAGATCATGTATCATGGCCTACAATCCCGACCATGATGATGATCAGCATGTACATAGATTCCAACCCAACAATCGCCCCTCATTCACCTTTACAACTATAGGTCAACCAAGACTCATCGCATCCAAGCAACCCAGAGTGTGGGAGATGGTAAGCCATTATCACCATTAGGTATGTTAGTCCTTATTTCATGCAAAGTGTTGTGCTTAATTTGTTGGGCATGTGGATGAGGATCTTTGGTTGAAGTTGTATAATGGATCATTAGCTTGGGAAATTATGTCGATTGCCTTATTTCACCTTGGTGGTCAACTTCTATGCTCTAGTCTCAAGTTTTCACCACCCAGAGAAAAGGGGTACTACTGGGGGGCCCTCACAAGGGTAATGTTCTCCTCCCCACCATAGTTAACACTTCCCATCCTAGAGCCTCTCATTGTGTACTAAACTTCGATAACGGGTCATGGTCCATTCTCTCATGAGAAGAGGGGTTGAAGGCGTAGAGGTTGATTATAGTTGCTACTAAAAGAATAAGAAAATGATCTTAAAGAAGAAAGAAATGATAGAAAAGGAGTCCCAAAAGCCATTCCAAACTTGAGGTCTACCCTTTCAGTGCTCACCCCGGTCATAAATAACAATGTTATAGCTTGAAACATTATAAAAGGGGACTTGTAAATATGATAAGCGGACTAGTATGATGGCTAACAAAGGGGTTTGGAAAAAATAATGCCTAAGAATGTTGTAACTCAAGAGCAAGCGCACCCTCCATAAAGGCACTCATAGAAATGGATTAAATGACACCATAAGACATGAAGTAAGCCATAAAGCGATATCACTTCCACACTTAATCTTGAAGAGTTTCTTTATTTCTTGCTTCCCTCGGGACCTATCCCTCAACCTGGGTTATGTTATTTCCTTTCTAGGTGTCACACCTAATAGGGTTGGATGAAGGCCCTCCCATACTTGAACTTGGAAACTCAAATGGGGTTTTGGGCTGGTGTAATGCTTGAAGGGGATACTAAGGTGAATTGTTTGCATGGCTTATATCTTAAATTACATCTTACCCTGCATGCCTTGAGGACTGATATTTCTTATGAACTTTGGATAACCTTGTCTTATACTTTGTTTTGTCTTGGATGGCCCTGACATGGTTCTTTGAGGGATGTCCTGGTCTTGTACCCAGGACATTATGCCTTTATTGCAGGACCTTGGCACATGTGATGGAGAGATGTGGGTCATCTAGTGACTCACCACCATTAGACATCAACTCTCGCAACGTTGGAACCTTGGATGATAGACATATGGGCCTAGCTTGAGCATATTCAATCATGATGGCACACAGATGGGATGGAAGCCCATAGCCTGGGCAAAGTATCCCAGAGGTTATTTTTCACCGGGATTAGGGATGTTGCAACAAAAAATAGTCAAAGACATTACAGAGATGAGATGCATATCCCCGGGGCTTGAACACAACACTTGGATCTTGGACATTGGCCCTATTTTGGTGATGATGTCACCTTCTAGAGCTTGACGTAGCTAGGATTTGATGATTTCTTGGGGTATTGATGATGCATGGCATGACTTTCAGTGAGGAGAGACATCACTTGCTCCCACATTGCTCCATATTGATGCCCCCTTCTTGCCTAAGGAGGCTTGATGTCTCACACGTGTGGCTCATTATCGTGTATTTTTCATTTATTATACTTTTTAAAGGTTAAATGAGGGGTCGGACCCACTTCTATTTTTTTGTTGACATGTTATGTGGAAAAATATGTTATGGTAGCCTCATATAAAAAGCTAACCCTCACTTTCATCTCATCATCATATTTTGCTCACCATTGTGAGAGCTACTTCTGAAATTTTTGACCCCTAAGGGATTATTGGTCTTTCTCTCTCCTACGATATGCTTGGAATGGATATCGTGTGGATGGTTGGATGATTTCAGATGGATATTTCTGCAGTTAGGGTTAAATGCTCTTGGTTTTTGGGATGAACTAAGTAAATTTATGCAATTCTTTGTTATGCTATCGACGTTTATGGTGAATTTGCTATTTTGTCGCAAGAAGTCTTGCTTATTGAAACCCTGAGAGAGGAACAAAAGTGCTTCTTCCTCTCACGAGGTCTTATTTGTCTAAAATTGGTTAATTGTCCTTGCTAGGGTTGGAACCCTAAAGCCCTAAAGTGATATCACTTTAGGATTATATCCCTAGATAATTGATCTTTGACCTAGTTGAAGGTATAAGAAGGGAGAAATGATATCTAGGGTCAAAAGTGCTTGCACCCTAGACTTCCTTCTCCTCAAGATCTAAAGCCTAAGGCCCAAATGTGCTTGCACCTTAGGGTTTAGATCATACCTCTTGGTTTCAAGTAGATCAACCTTCAAGCTTGGAAGCATTTGAGACTCCATAACCCTAGAAAGGCATTGATCTAGAAGCAACTTATGTGGTGAAACTGATTGGTAAAATCTCTCTCTTAAACCTCTAAAGTATTCTACTAACCCTACTAAAACTAACTGTCGGAAACTTGTAATATTACTTGTTGTTGTAATAAACGTTTACTAGAACCATATAAAACTACATTTATTTGTCACATACACTCATTTAAAGGTGGCTTAACTCACTCAAAAATTTCCTCTAACAATTGGATAAGACTCTATTGGTTATATGCTTACTTTTTATGGTCAATTGTGGCATTTATGAGCACAAATTATTGTTGTTATTACAAATCAGGTATTGTTCTCATATAATTGTTTTGTTGTTGCAAATTTGTAACTTTCATTGCAATTCATCTTGTCTAGTGTCTAAAGAGGTTAATTTTGCATACTTTATCTTGGTAATTGTTATATATATGCTGCAAAGTGTTCTTGTTCCGGGAAGGTACAAAAATCACCTTCAACCTCTTCTCTTTCCTATACCTAGACCAACAAATTGGTGATCAAGATAGGGGGAAGTAGGCTTGGCTACTAAAGTTGTTATTTGACCCATTGAGGTCACCAAGGAAACCTCCCTTGTGGTGTACCTCTTCCATCACTAAAACGAGGGAAGATCCTGCTAAGGTTACAATGGTAGTTTCTTCCATAGTAAAACAAGATTTGGGGATCTTGTGGTGGGCTTTGCACAAGTATAAATCATGTGATAACAAGCACAATATGTGATTCTCCTTTCAATGAGAATTGAAGGATTTCAAATCTCATGGTACATTCATTTTTTACAAAAAAATAGGCTTTCATTAAGCTTTCAACTATCTTTGTTTTCTTGGTTCATGTTGTGGCCACAACATCCCCCCTTTTATTTTTCTTTTATAAGCAAAATGAAAGCCACCCCCCCTACCATTTTTTTTTTAATCTCTAATTCCTAATCTACTACTACTATGAGCCCATTGTATATTATTTGACTACATAGGGGGTTAGGGATTTGGATTTCTTATTTTTTCTCAAGATCTCTTTGTTGTTGTACATTTTTTATGTTCTTCAATGCTCCTTCTATCCTTTGATATGCTCCTTGTAAATATTCCTTTGAAACTCTTTTACCCATTGATCATGTTTATTGACTCTTTTGAGTTAACGTTTGATTGATGTTTAACTTCTAATTTCCTATGATGACTTCATTCTTTATCTTGTACCTTGGTTTGAATTGGTGTTCATGAAGGAGCAAATTTTCTCAAAGCAGATCGAAGAGTTGCCACAATTGAGTCAAAACAAAAGATATCAATACATGTTATGGTTGAGAAAACACAATAGAAGGTTGGTATTATAGTGTGATCATGATAATAAGGCATCCTAAGGTCAAGTATAAGTATCCTAGGATGACTTCTATGATGCATCATTGCTCCTTGTCTAGCAAACCTCGGTAGCATTCCATTGAGGCTCTTAGGAGTATTTACGATACTAATTGGCCCATTGAATTTAAGGTTTGATCATTCTGTCATTCTTTTTGGTTTTATTCTTTTAATGATTATTGATGCCACGAGTAGGTGGTGTAGGTAGTTTAAAGGCTGATCTTATGCAAATTTTCCACTCTAATCTAATCATCTTCTTATACATGCTTATGCTTTCATTTCGATCTCATTCTTTTGTTCATTCCTCATTTTGCAAGAAATTTTACAAGTTGTCCTCTTGATAGGTTAAATGTTATTTGACGTATTGTTGATCCTATTTGATTGCAATTTTTATTGCTCTATCTTTTGCCATGAAGGGGATTTTCTTTTGAGGGCTGGTTGATTGCTTATGCGTTGGCTTGAACTATCATCTCACCGCACCATTGAGAAATGAATAGTTGACCTTAATAAAAGAGCATATAGTCGCATTACATCTTCTTGTTTGGTCAATGAATTTGTGATATTATTAGGATCTGACCCTAACCCCTCTTAGTTGGTCGTTAGTTAGCATGATATGTTTTCCATGTAATAAAGGTTGAGATTAGTTAATGAAGCCTATTAAATAAATGTGAACAATTCAATGTAAGGAGACCTAATAGAAGTTTTTGCTTCTAGAAAGATCTTCCTCTAGAATATTCTTTAAAAGATAGAATTAGTATAAATAAGAGTAGGAGGTATGAGAAAGCTTGTCTTGAGTGTTATTGTAAGAGAGCTCTGCTCATTTTGGAGGTTTCCCCCTCGAAGAGGCAAGTGAACAAAACTCTCTTGGTGCTATCAATACTATATTTATGCTCTCTATTGAATGTTCTTGTTATTCTTGGGGTATATTTGCTTGTTGTGTTACCTGTTTTAGGTTAAGCATATTGTAAGTGGTATCATATCTATTTCCTAGGTCAACACACACCCAATTTTGTTTTAGAAATTTGTAGGCTAGAGACGTGTTCCGACATCTTTAAACTACAGATATCTATTGTTCAATGCATAAATCGGTGGTCAGGGAAGCGTACACGTAGGGAATACAATAAGTTTTTAAGCTCAGATTGTTGGACATCCTTGTATACCATGTTTACACCCCTTTTAGTGGCAGCACATCATACAACACCTATACACTGATTTTCTCTTCCTCGTACCTCTAGTATATTGGAAGACCTCGAGGATATCCTGAAACCATCCCTAGATCAAACGATTGGTTGCCTGACTGTTATAGTGCCACTGAGAACAACAGTCGGGAAGATACTCTCTAGTACCTGTGTAATCGGGTAGTATGAATAAGGGTACGATCGAGCCTCTTTAGTTGGTGCCCTCAGATATTGGGTCGAATATTATCGTTTGACCCCGCACGTATATCAGAGAGCTATAGCACAGGGAAAACCCTTATCTGTAGGAACCATGAAAACCCTTCCCCTTGGGAAAGAAACATAACAAGAGCAAGCAATCTCTATTGTCATGTAACCTTGCCTCTTGCTTTTGGGTTCAAAATTACTACACATTTTTTTGTTGTTAAGAATTTGGGCATTTTGACACTGCAATATTATTCAGATTGGAGTATAACTCGGCAGGACTAAAAAAATGAATATAGTGGTCCCATCGACACCCTTATTTGGGACCTCTACCATCATATTACTCTATGTGTCATGATTGCAGTGGTACCTATCTCTTTTAAGCCTATTTTTTCATGGACCCGACCCCCCTTCCCAACACCCTCATTTGGGACCTCTCCCATTGTATTCCTCTCTTTGTCTTGATTGTCGTGGAATCTCTCATTTTTAAGCCTATTTTTTCCACAGACCCGACCCCCCTTCCCAACACCCTTTTTTGCCACCTATCCTAACAGACTCCTTATCTTGTGTTGATCGTCAAGGTCTCATTCTACCTAAGCCTCCACAACAACCCCTACCACTCGTGCTCAAAACTTGGAAGAGTTGGACACTAAGACAACCAAAATGTCTGAGGAAATGAACCAGATAACTAAAAGCCTGAGCTTCCTCACCCAACGGATGCAAGACATTGTGACATACATCAAGGGTAAGCACCATGAGTACCACTTTGAGGCTACTCATTCTTCCCATTATGAGGATACTCATCTTTCTCACTCCCCTTGGGGTTCTCCAAATTCCTGTAATAAGGTGCCCAAAGTTGAGATTCATAAAATCGATGGATCAGACCTGACTGGGTGGGTATCCCAAATGGAACACTACTTCTCCCTCCATGATATTCGGGATGATGAGGCCAATATCCATGTGGGGGTTCTTTACTTGGATCAAGAATGATGGCAATGGTGGCAATGACATAAGGAATGTTATCCAAGACAACCAAATTAGACCATGTTCACCAAAGCAGTTTGTGCTCATTTTGATAGGGAATCTCATTTTTGGGGATGACTCACCAAGATGAGACAAACAGGTTCAATAGCAGACTTCATCACCACATTTGAACATTTGGCTATCAGAATTGAGGGCTTTTTTGATGATTTCTATATTGAATGTTTCCTCGATGGCTTAAAGGACTCCATTCGAGCTCATGTTTGCATGCACCATCTTGTTACCTAGTTGCAGGTGTGCAAATTAGCATTGGAGTTTGAGACCATTCTTCATGCACAACCCCTTCATTATGCAGTTCCCACATTCCCTCTTCCAGGGGCTACCCCTTCTCTAACACAAACTTTGAAGGTCCAAAAGGTATCTCCAACAGAAATGGATAAACGTCGGAAGCAAGTACTTTTCCATTACTGTGATGAAAAGTATTTGCTAGGCCATAAATGTTGTGAACAAAAGTTCTTACATATTTATGGGCCAACTCCCACCTCCTTTGAGGACAGACTGTTAGATGAGGCCCCAGACTCCGAGGACACACAACCAACTCCGCCCATCCTAGATTCAGTCACACCTCCTGTGGAACCGAAGGAACCTATCATATCTCTCCATGCCATACCAGGTATTTATGCTCCACGGACATTCAAAATCAAGGGCTACATCAAACACAGGCTGGTCGTGGTGTTGATTGATAGCAGTAGCACCCATAATTTTGTTCATTGCAGGGTCGTTGAGCATGTTAATTTCTTTGTTAGACCAGTTTCTAATTTTCAAATTATCATAACTAATGGTGGTACAATGAAATGTGGGGGCTGTTGTGAGAATTCCAAACTCCAAATGAGCGATTATAACCTAAAAAATCACATGTTTTCCATTTCCATGGGTGTTTGTGATATTGTCTTGGGAGTTGAATGGTTTTGCACCTTGGGACAGATTACCATGGATTATCAAGAGTTATATATGAGCTTTACTCAATATTCTCACACCTATACCCTCCAAGGTCTACAAGTTGGCTCCTCATAAATTATCAGTTCTCATCGGATGGAAAAACTTCTGAAGGAAGGCCACCATGGTGTTATTGCTAAAATTAATGCCATCCAAGTACACGATCAATCATCCCCAACAGTACATCATGATCTGCAACTGGTCTTGAAAAATCACCACAGGGTCTTTGAGACACCCACAGACCCAGCCCCCCAATGTACGCCCCTATCGGTATCCATTTGCTCAAAAAAATGAAATAGAAAAAATAGTGCAGGAATCATTGGAGGCCAGTGTAATTTTCCCAAGTACCAACCCATATTCATCCCATGTTGTGACGGTCTTAAGAAAAGAAGGTTATTGGCGCATGTGTCCAGATTTTCGCGCTTTTAATAAATTGACCATTAAGGATACGTTTCCCATTCATGTCACTGATGATCTATTGGATCAACTCCAGGGTGCTTGTCTCTTCACAAAATTAGATTTTCGCTCAGGCTATCACAATATTTGGATGAATGAAGCAAATATTCCAAAGACAACTTTCAAAATTCATGAAGGACATTATGAATTCTTGGTAATGCCTTTTGGACTTTGCAATGCCCCATCTACCTTCCAAAGTATCATGAATAAATCTTTAAGCCCTACCTTCAGAAGCTTATTCTAGTTTTCTTTGACGACATCCTCATTTACAACTGCACTTGGGATGCCCATCTACACCATGTGGAAAAAGTACTCCAATTGTTACATGACAATCATTTGTTTTTCAAAAATACCAAGTGTTCTTTTGGGGCGAGTGAGGATGAATACTTGGGACTTATTATGGCTATGAGGGGGTAAGAGTGGACCCCAAAAAGATTCAAGCCATGCAGGATTGGCTGAGACCCATGACCTTGAAACGTCTTCGGGGTTTCCTAGGCATCACAAGATATTACCGGAAATTTGTCCACCGTTATGGAAAAATTGTCCAGCCATTGACAGACCTTCTTCAGAAGAATGCAATTAATTGTAAACATGCAACAAAGCATGCCTTCACACATTTAATGTATTCCATGTGCACTACCCCCGTCTTAGCAACCCCTGATTTCAACAAAACTTTTGTTGTGGAATCTTATGCTTCAATCATCAGTGTTGGCGTAGTTCTAACACAAGAAGGTAGATCTCTTGCTTTCACTAGCTAGGCTTTGAGTGGTCGCAGTTTGGGAAAATCTACATATGAAAAGGAAATGATGGTCATTCTCCATGCGGTTCACACTTAGTGACCATATATATTGGGACGTCATTTTCATATCTAAATATATCACCATAGTGTTAGAAAAATAGGATTGCGGAGCTATAAAATAAAATAAAAAATCGGAAATAAAACACAGAAGATACACAATACAATAGATACACAGATATATGTGGTTGACCCAGTGTGGGCTATGTCCACCAAAGAAATTGCCAGGACCTTCCTTTTTATTATCCAACAAATGAAGGGATACAACCTACAATACACTCGTTGTAACTTCCTCTTCTTTCTCTCACAGTATCCTCTCCAAGAATACAATATTCACAATGATACATAGCCGCAATACAATTCCCTCATAAAAGAGGGTTTCCATCTAGGGAAAAAAACCCTAACATAAATTCTATCGTGATATATGCGACCTTACAATGAACAGTCCAGATTTACTATGAAATTACAATATACATTTACAAGACAATTTTTCCGTGGGGGGCCGCTTGCCCCCGGACACCCTAGCCTGGGGGATGAGACCTTGGATCCCACAGGGGGGGAAAGCCCCCCCTGCAACCCCCCCGTGTGGAGGGGTGTACAATTTTCTAGGGTGTATAGTCTTCATGGGGTATAAACATGGCTGAAAACAAAGACCTATGAAACATGAAGATAGTCAGGCTCCAAAACCAACAATCTCCCACTTGGAGACTAATCACAACAACTCCATTGTTGTTGTGCATGTTGGACTATACTCCACCTTGGACTTGGAAAATTTCTCATCTTCACCTTCAAGCTTGAAGACCAACTGAAACTGAGCATGAACTTAGTTTCTCCCTGGTTACTCCCTTTGTTAACATGTCTGCAAGATTATGGCTAGTGTGTATCTTTTCCAACTTCAAATGTGCATCTTCCAAGATGGATCGTATGAAATGGTACCTGAGATGTATATGATTAGTCTTTGAATGGAAGGTTGAGTTCTTTGCAAGATGAATGACACTCTTGTTGTCACAGTACAACCTTCTATTCTCTTGCTTCTTTCCCAATTCCTCCATAAATCTCTATAACCAAATCATCTCTTTACTAGCCTCTATAACATCAACATACTCTGCCTTTGTTGTTGAAAGTGTAACAACCTTTTGCAGTTTTGAAATCCAACTTACTATTGTTCCACCTACAGTAAAAACATACCATGTGGTGCTCCTCTTGCTATATTTATCACCTGCCATATATGAATCAACATATTCCTGTAGAACAGTTTCTGGACCTCCAAAACATAATGCATGAGTAGCACTACCTTTCAAATACATGAGAATCCACTTTACTGCCTCCCAGTGTTCTTTACCTGTATTGTCCGTATACCTACTCACAAATCCCATTGCATGTGCAATATCTAGTCTTGTGCAAACCATTGCATACATGAAGCTACCAAATGTTGAGGAATAAGGGACCCTGGACATGTATTCTATCTCCTCATGTGTCTTGGGACACATTTATTTGGTTAATTTGAAATGGTTTCCCAAAGGTGTACTAACTGGTTTTGCATTCTGCATTCTAAACCTCCCCAACACCTTCTCTATGTACTCACCCCAAGACAATGTCAAATTGCGATTTTTCCTATCTCTTATTATTCTCATACCAAGGATTTTCTTTGCAACACCCAAATCCTTCATCGCAAATGAATTAGTTAATTTCTAATTGAGCACATTTATGTCCTGCACATCATACCCTGCAACAAGCATGTCATCTACATACAATAGAAAGATAATATAACTTCCATTTTCTAGATTTTTAAAATACACACAGTGATCAAAATGACATCTACTATAACTTTGTTCTGTCATAAACCTGCCAAAATTCAAATACCACTGCCTTGGAGCTTGCTTTAGGCCATACAAGCTCTTCTTCAACATGCATACCAAATTTTCCCTCCCTTTGACCTCGTACCCCTGTGGCTACTGCATATAAATCTCTTCCTCCAAATCTCCATGGAGAAAAGTTGTTTTTACATCTAACTGCTCAAGATGTAAATCTTCTACTACCACAAGACTTAAAACAGTCTTAATTGAAGTCATTTTAACAACAAGAGAAAATATTTCA
>JASDQU010585355.1:59131-78882 GCA_032191745.1 Picea mariana
ATGGGGGTCCAAAATCGGAGATAATGTATGCGCGCATCTGGACGACTCAAGTCTCGGCGCTTAGATCTATGGTCTGTATTGAATTCCGGACCCCACCATCGATTCTGCCTTTAATGGAGGGGGGGGTCCAGAATGGAATTTCATTCTAGCGGGCCCCCTATCTATACGTGGCATGAATATACTGGTCCCAAGTCCTCACCACCTGCCATGTGTCCCTTTCACCCAGTCACCTCCACCTCAACACCTCCCTCCATTCGCCGTCTCCTATCCCCATATCACTTCCACAAAAGCACCCCTTTTCCCCCCCGCCTCACCTTCACCATACTGGCACCTACAACATCCTTGTCAAGCATGCCACATCTTCCACCTCTCATCCCGTAAACCGTTTGGTTGGTCCAGGTGGCCCCTCGAGAAGACCTCCACGTCCCCAAAAGGTAGAGTTGACCAGAACCGTTCCTGATCTCAAGAGGGCAGTTATTGCAATTGTTGGAGGTGGTTAGACATCGTCTCCATCATAAATGGAAAGTCCAACAAAGGACTAAAGTTGGTCGATTCGTCTGCAGCAGGACAGTTCGAAATTTGATAGCATCTGTCATAGGTGCACGATCGGCCAGAGTCTGCATGTGCAGATTGTCAGAAGACATGCAGACGCAATGTTTTTAATGCAGCGTCTTGTTTTTGCTGTTGTTGTTGTTTTAAGTATATGAAGGCATTTTCGCCATTTTTGTAATCAACGATGGTAGAGCGAAGCTCCGGACTGTAAATTTTTAGTAGACGTCTCTAGTTCTCTGGTTATGCATCTGTATGTAAGATTTCTCGTTTAATGACAGACAATTTTCTTATCCCATCTAGTTTTCATCTCATACCGAGGGAGTTCATGATTGACTGATTCACATGAATTATTGCAATTATGTTATGATAAAGGATTTATTGTTACATTGTTGTATTCTCTGGTTTTCTGCGTTTGAATGTAAGAAGATCTTGCGCTTAGATGTTTTCTCCTACAGTTTGTTAGAAACCTGATGTTTACGACAGACCTTTGCAGTTCTCTTATACAAGTCTTCCCCTTACTCACTCTTACTACAACTCATTGTCTGAAGTTTATCTAAGACTTCACTTGCCCATGCATGCCTGGCCTAGTTTCGGAGTTAGAACAACATTGTTTTGAGTTAACTTCCATTCGATCACCCCTTTTTATAAACAAAGCATGACATAAACTGATGGGTGTCGGGCTCTACTCCTGCTGCAATCCAGGAGTGACTTCTAATGCTAACATTTATGGCGCCGTTGTCGGGGACGAAGTTGAAGATTTTCCCTGGGATTAAATGACATTGAGCCTCTGATTCTGAAGGTGCATCAGGCATCAGAGCCCTTAAAGATTTCTACTATGCACCTGGCGACTCCACTATGGCAACTCCAAGGTTTCCATGTCATTGTGTCAGTTGTGGCTACTTTAGCACGCCTGAAAGCTGACCCAAAGGAGCTTTCTCGAGAAGGTTTCAACAGCTGCTTTCTCTGCCTGAGAAGCTTCCTGAGGTAACGACAACGTTAAGATCTGGCCTTTGATGGTGAACAAGGACCAGGCACATTCAAAGCTGTAAATCTTTCACCTGGCGACTCCATGATTCAAGGATCAATTAGTGACTCCACTGGTTCGATATGGAGAAAATCTTAGCTAAAAGGTTTGCTTTCTGTGACTTTTCCCAGATAGTTGGTTTTCCTAATGCACTTTCTGATAGAGACCAATGGGAAAATTTCCTCCCTGAATTTCATGCAACAATTTCGGAGGTACCAGCTGAGCATTTACTGGACTTTCACGAGGTTATTCATCGACTTAATATCATGCATGAAGATGTCCAGATTAAGCTCTTCAGGTATTCATTGAAGGGAGCTTCTCTTGAATGGTGTCGGTCTCTTCCCGCTGCAAGCATCCGCTCTTTAACAGGTTTTCATACGGCTTTCAATTCATTTTGTAAAGATTATTTTCCAGCTGATTGTTTGTATGAAAACTGTTGTGAGGTGTTTTTTTCACTTCATGAAGCCTTTGCTAGCCCTGAAGACCATGTCCATGATGAAGCTTTTACTGTGGAGGAAAGCATTTGCCAGGAAAATATAGAGGTGTTGAATGATATTAATTGTGTTAGCCCTAGAACAGAAGCAACTGACATCATATCAGATGCCTCTGTTCTTTTAGATGTTCATAATGATCAACATGCCTCTTGTAGAAATTGCGAGTTTATGGAGCAAATGTGGTCTATAGTAGATGGATCACCTGGGTATCGGGTTGAAGCAGATGTTCCTAGCTGCCCTGCTTATGACGACGAAGACCTCCCCGTTTTTAAAGAAGAGATGGTTGTGGAGGAGGATTTTTCTCTTTTCCTTCAAGGGGTTTCTCACGATATATTTTTACCTGGGATTAAAGAGAAAAAATTTATGTATGAACAGCCAGAAGCAACAGATACCACTATCCCTGAAACAAATATTTTTGACGGGATCACTATTCTGGAGGAGGAGCATGGAAATGAAGGTCAACCCCTTTTTGATGAATATTATAGTGATGNTTTGATCACTATGAAGACACTGACCGACATGATAGCAAGCAAAGCCATCCCATGGTCCCTATTTATGATGAATATGAATCTGACCTGGGGGAGAGTCAACTAGAAGAGGAGAAAGAACCAGAGGAGCAGAATATTTCTTGTCCAGAGCCAGTCAACGAGCAACCATCGCCTAAGAGCAGTGAACCTACGTCAGTTGTCCACCAACCTGAGCTTATCAAAGATATTCAGCCACATGTGAACAATTGTGTAGCAGAGGAGGTTGTTTGTCACCCATTTTCTGGAATTCGCCACTCATTCTATGACCCTGTCAGCAAGTACATGGAATGGCATTTCCTCTATGCCTTAGAGCCGCCCACCTTCATCTTCACGACAACCCTTGAAGATGAATTAAAGGATGTAACCATTCTGATCTCCTGGTTACATCATTTGTTATCCATCATCGACAGAAGGAAGGAGCTTCTATTCAGGAAGTTGCTTGAATGGCTATGGTGGAAGTTTTCTTTCACCTAGCCCCATGTAAAGGATTCTGATAGTTTAGGACTGTACATAAATAAGCTCTTTTGAGCATGTATCTTGTTTTGTTTCACTTTTAGTTTCGGCCTGTATTTTTAGCAGGGGGTGTTTTGAGCATGACTCCATAGCCCAATAGCAAGGCACTGGAACTGCAAAATGAGTCCTTAGAGCATCATAGGGACGACTCTATCCCCCATGGAGCCTAATGTTAACAACAATTCTTGTCTTGGGCACAAGAATATTTAGGTCTGCAAGTTGCACGAGAAGCGCCCAATCATAGCACGGAAAAATATCGTTTCAGGTTTCCAAGCAAGTAAACGGGCGAAATTATGTTGTCAACGACCCAGATTCATCCATAGGAGCAGCTCGACGATCAGTGGGAAATCGTGGTTAACAGAGTTGCGTCGGGATTAGCGTGATGGGTAGCGCCTATATTGCATGCAAGAAAAGATATCAGTCGTCCATCCAAAGGATGTATGGCGCGAGATCTAGTCACGTCGGCATTTCGACATTCGGGAGTTCGAAGGATGAGGGTTTCACGTCGTTCTGCATCTCGAAACCCCCAACCCTGAAACGTCGATAAGCGCCTTTGAAGCTAAGCCTATGGTCCTAGCACCCGGTCATGGCAAGCGAGCATGGTAATGGAGGCAACCCTCTTCTAACATCAAATACCATCTCGACTGTTCCTCTGGAGGACACGCGGCGTACATCCGTGCTTTCGCGGTTTGGTCAATCTGGATTTTGAGGAAAATTGCATCGTGAACCTCTGGTACCAGAAATCCCGAAAGGATTGGAACCGTCCATCTGAAGGACACACGGCGCAATAGCTGAGCCACGAGTGGGGCCCTTTGGGATTTTCATGATGAAAGTGTCGAGGTCATCTCAGTCGTTCATCCATCAACGAGGCTCAAGCACATTTAATTTAAAGAGGGCGCAGATCTGGACGGTCATGATCCAGGCACTCAAATTCACGGACAAAGTCCAATTCCACACCCCCTCCGTCATTCTGGATTTAACAAGAGGGGGGGGGTCTGGATTCAGAGATAATGTATGCGCGCATTTGGACGACCCAAGTCTCGACACTTAGATCTACGGTCTGTATTGAATTCTGGACCCCCCCATCGGTTCTGCCTTTAATGGAGGGGGGGGGTCCGAAATGGAATTTCACTCTAGCGAGCCCCCTATCTGTACGTGGCACGAATATACTGGTCCCAAGTCCTCACCGCCTGCCATGTGTCCCTTTCGCCCAGTCACCTCCACCTCAACACCTCCCTCCATTCGTTGTCTCCTGTCCCCATATCACTTCCACGAAAGCACCCCTTTCCCCCCTCGCCTCACCTTCACCATACTGGCACCTACAACATCCTCGTCAAGCATGCCACATCTTTCACCTCTCATCCCGTAAACTATTTGGTTGGTCTAGGTGGCCCCTCGAGAAGACCTCCATGTCCCCAAAAGGCAGAGTTGACCAGAACCGTTCCTGATCTCAAGAGGGCAGTTATTGTAGTTGTTGGAGGTGGTTAGACATCGTCTCCATCATAAATGGAAAGTCCAGCAAAGGACTAAAGTTGGTCGATTCGTCTGCAGCAGGACAGTCCGAAATCTGATAGCGTCTGTCATAAGTGCACGATCAGCCAAAGTCTACATGCGCAGACTGTCAGAAGACATGCAGACGCAATGTTTTTAATGCAGTGTCTTGTTTTTGTTGTTGTTGTTGTTTTGAGTATATGAAGGCGTTTTCGCCATTTTTGTAATCATCGATGGTAGAGCAAAGCTCCCGACTGTAAAGTTTTAGTAGACATCTCTAGTTCTCTGGTTATGCATCTATATGTAAGATTTCTTGTTTAATGACAGACAATTTTCTTATCCCATCTAGTTTTCATCTCATACCGAGGGAGTTCATGATTGACCGATTCACATGAATTATTGCAATTATGTTACGATAAAGGATTTATTATTGCATTGTTGTATTCTCCGGTTTTCTGCATTTGAATGTAAGAAGATCTTGCGTTTAGATGTTTTCTCCTACAGTCTATTAGAAACCTGATGTTTACAACAGACCTTTGCATTTCTCTTATACAAGTCTTCCCCTTACTCACCCTTACTACAACTCACTGTCTGAAGTTTATCTAAGACCTCACTTGCCCATGCATGCCTGGCCTAGTTTCGGAGTTAGAACAACATTGTTTTTAGTTAACTTCCATTCGATCACCCCTTTTTATAAACAAATCGTGACATAAACCGATGGGTGTCGGGCTCTGCTCCTGCTGCAATCCAGGAGTGACTTCTGACGCTAACACACTGCCACATACATGTTTTGTTGTACAAATGATATGTTGTATCAAGCTTAAAAATTGTTCATGCTACCATGATCTCATGAATGATATGATCCCGAGTTTTCTCTTACCCACTAATAGTAACCAAACATCAACAGTTAATAACATGATGGGTACACAAGAGATCTTTAGGAATGCATGGTTTAGTGTAGGAGGGCAAGGAGGAAGAGTGCGAAGATATAATCGTTGTTAAAGAATAGAGATTGCCTGGTGGTTTTGTTAGCATTGACAATGTGTTTCAATGTTTCATTGGCACCAAAGAAAAAGATGAAGATCTGTTATTTTTTTTAACTCTCAGATCTGGTCACATAAACGAGAACAAATGTAGAAGCATATCATAGAACCATATCACTTAGCAAATGATATTCTTGAAGCAATTTGGAGTAAAATCTATTTATCTATGAGATTTGAGTATAGACCCACATGAAACATAATAGACCTAAATTCCAAAAGCCCTCAGTTTGAAGCATTGCTTTCCTTTCATCATTAAAAAAACACAACCACCTTCAAATAAATTGTGCAAAACTCAACAAAGAGACCCTTGGCATATTTTGCTATATATCCCACACTCAACATACAATGAATTATTCTCCAATATATATATATATATATATATATATATATATATATAAGCATTTAGATCTTAAATCAATAAGAAATTGAGAGATATATGACCTTGTCTTTGCCATTGCACCCCTAAGTGGATATAAATATGCAATTTTGTTGGCGTAGACTAGCAAAGAGCTCTTGCATCTTCTTTAACATTGATCGGGCCTGTTATCGCACAAGTTGTAGGTTGGGAAAAGGCTGACCCAACCACTAAATGGCGACAACTAAGAGGTCACCTACCCACTGTCACCTTAGGCAGGTGTCCCTGTCACTTTTGAGTTGAGGTAGTCACCTCAAGGGGGGAATCTCGGTGACCCTAGGGGGAATGAGATGAAGATGGATGAAGATGAAGATGAACTCACTAGAGGTCAAATCTAAATGATGTAAAAGGATTGGAATGAAATCTTGGGAAGGTCCAAGGGTTTCCAAGTATTTTGAGTAACATGCAAATGGTGAAATACATGCCCGAGACATAAGAAAAACAAGCATGTATTGCAGTATAATCACTTGGATGAGCAAGTTAACCTTGCTGTCCTTAAAAGAATTTGTTAGTAACAATGTACATCAGCAATAAAATGACATTACAAGCTGCAAAATAAATGATAGAGATCAAGTAGAAGATACAAGAGAAATACTAGTTAATGACTAGCTAAACTCAAGATGAAAGACCAATATCCTAGCATGAAAAGACAAGGCTATTGTAAACGCTTGTCTGAAACAAATTATATCAGCCTTATGGCTGTAATATTCAATGTATTACAACAAGAAAATCAACCACTGAAAACCCTTCAAACTTTGCCAATAAATGAGCTAGACCAAGAAGAGTAAGTGTGCAAACTTTGGGCAAATTCCAATGGTTGATTAGGGAATTATTCTATGGGGACGCCCTAGTGGCAGTGAGGTGCCCAAGGCACAAAGAACATAATCTAAGTTGCAAGAAGTAAAAATGACAAGAAATCATGTTTTCCAATGCAATATTTTGTTTCTCCAATGCAAGACTAGTGCCTTTAGTTATGGGTTAATGGGATCACAAAGAAAGAGATAGTGTTACTAAATCCTTGGGGGTGTAAACCCTCTTACTTCCCAAGGAAAGTAGCCTAGCTAGGGTTTGAATATGAGGGGTGTAAATCCTCTTACTTCCTCAACTAAACCCTTGCAAAATAACTTTAAAAGCTTAACAATTATGGTGGAAACTAGTATAGGGGTGTATATCCTTATACTCCCTATCTAGCCTTGGCCAAAATAACCTTATCTTGAATTATAAATGATAATAGCAAAGTAAAGAGACCATACCATTCAAGAAAAAACATTAACATGCCAAAGTAAACCTCCACAAAAGCAAGAGAATGACCTCCTAGAGATAGTGCACCATCATCATCATCAAACCATTACCAAAAAGCATTTTTCCATAGCACAAGAGGCAAAATACTCCATGTGTAGCGGAAATTTCAAACCAAGTACTTCTCACAAGAGGGAGAGTTATGATCAAATGAGATCTTATGATCTCTTATTTATACAAAATGTCACTAAGATAGTTTGTCCACATAATTCGGGGTAAGCCACAAGACTACGGGTCAACAACCCTAATATTTCCCCCTTAACAAATTAATATTAAACAATTCATTTAAAATTTACTTTTGCGCATAAGAAAACCCTAATTTTAGAAGGACGTCACCCCTTTAGGGGATGTTTTGGCACTAGGATCAAGTCGTTGGTGTAGGAGGAGGGTGGCTAGGCTTGCCAAAGCCACATGTCAAGTATCCAAGTTACTTCCTTCATATTCAAAGCCCAATTCTCCTCAAAACGTCCAAGTGCCAATGCATCAACCACACCACCAAACCCTAACCCCCCTAGGTGATGTCATGCCTCTAGAAGTGACGTTTTTCCTCTCCTAGGAAAAACGTTTGGCATGTGGGGGCTAGGTTATGTCATCCAAGTCATCTTTTAGGCCTTCCAAGTTTTATCTTTCTCATCCAGCATGCGGGCCCTTGGCATCCACCTGTGGACTTCAAGCCCCATGGAAGCCCAAGCTAGGCTTTCTCTTCCAAAACTGTCTACCAGCTAGGTCCTACAAATTCATATAAGCACGCCCTCCAAGGATATCAAGTCATAACATCATGATAAGTGAATCCAATCAATAAATGAGCCACCTAAGCATGTGCATCAAAGATCACTATATCAAACAATTAAGTGCTCAAAGACATTATGTGACTTGTCAAACTTGAATATGGGAGGGTTGATGAGGTGTCCCATTGGGTAGATATTTCCCTAGGTCAAAGAGAGTTTCCAAGAGACTCCTCTCTAAGCCATGTAAAGTGGGTGAAGTGGTTAGGGTCAAGATTTAATGGGCATAGGGCTCATGACATACAAGAGGTTGTAGTGTCTCATTCATGGGTGCCCTTGTAGAGGGTGTGTGGTACCTTCGTCCACAATGCACTTTTTCCAAGCCCATTACTTTGCCATTCTTTCATAAGTTTAAGGAAAGGTTGAAGGCCATTGTCCTAGCATGGTTTCCAGATAATGACAGTGTCACCCACAAACACGTAGTGGAAATGAGAAGGTTGGCTCGCGATGAGACCCCCTTTCTCTTAGCCATGCAACTAAGAGCCATTACCCTGGCTTGGTGACCAGATGATGGTAATTTCATAGCACTAGATATTCATGGACATGATAGGCCAACTCGTGATGAGACCTCCTATCCTCCAACTTACCTTTTAAACATTTTTTTATTGTGGGTCCCCCTTTACTCAAAGATAAGTGTTTCATTGCTTTCTTGGGTGATCCTTGGGCGAAGCATCTAGAAGGTTCATACATAGGATTTTATATTTTACCCAACATTAATCCCTTTGGGCCTTCATCCCCTTCTTCCCATGGAATGAGGGACAACCCCTTCTTGGGTCAATACACCCTAAAATACCAAGAGATAAGGAAATGGGGAGGAATAGTGATGGAAAGTGGTAAGTATGGTCGAGAATGGTACAATGGATCTTCAAGGGAGTTCCTAGTGGCAAACCCATCCCCAAGGAAGACCACTTACTAGGGCACAATGTCAACCACCAAGGTGAAGTAGGGAAAACGGCATAATTTCCAAGCATATATCATGAAATCTAGAGCAATCTAAGATACAACATACTCAAATGCCTTAAATATTGAAATGATGCTCACCACAACTGATGGGTGTTCTATATGCACGAAATCCCTCAATTAAATTGTCAACCCGGGGTAAGTAAAATTAGAGTTGTAGCACTATATGTGCCAAGGCAGAAAAGCTAGAGGAAATATAATCTAACTAAGGAGATGGTCTATTTGATGGTTAATGTACTTAAGCAAAGACTATCAATGAGCAAACCCTATCAAGGAACTTGAACTATTTACCCTAAGCAACTTTTAAACAATGGATCGATGGATTGTTCCTAAAGAAGCAAATGAAAATCCTACTTTGAACAAGTTAACCTATTTAATCTAATGAGCAAAAGCAAGTCGTCTATTCAATATGTTCAACTTAATGAGGAATAGCAACAACAAATTAATCTAATCAATCTATTCAAATCAATGAGCAACAACAAGTAAGCAAGTAGACAATCAAACAACTAACCTATTAAAACTTATTCATCAAGTAAGCTAATCAAAACTACTCAATAGGTAACTAATCAAAACTATTCAGCAAGTGAACTCTATTATTAAGATAAAACTCATAATTACTTCTAATCTACAAAGGGAAATCTTAACCTATTTAATTAAAAGAATCATGAGAGTATTCAAAGATTAATCAACAACTATTCTAAGCTACAATAACAAGAAACTTCAAATATGATGATTATGTCTTCGGTGTCTTATGACATCACAATGGCATCTAAAAATTAGTGATAACTCAAGAGGAATAAATTCAATATTAACTTCTATGGAGAAATGAAAAGTATGAATCAAGCAATCTAACGAGAGCTTAGCCATCATAGAAGAAATATCAACTATCCTGAAAATCCATGTGATCTCTCAATTTATGCATTACTCATCAGTGATAAGAAAACACTATACTACTTAATTCAAATGCACTCTTATGCTAGTGTAAGCAAATTCACACAGTTAGAGACTTGTAACTAAAAACTTAACTCAAACTCAAACTTCTAATTAAAATTGCAATTTAAATCTAGAATGGAAATTTCATAAAATAAGCTAAGCTAATCCTATTATTAAAAATTCAAATTGCAAGTTAAAATGCTTATAAAAACATAATTCAAATTCTACTTCTACCTCAACATACTACAACATAATTGATAAGCAAACTGAGAATTAAATGAACAAAACTCGCAACTATTAATCCATCGAAACTTTGCCAAAGAAACTTTGTACTTTGTGTTAAATTAATACTCTGTTTTAGCTATTCTATTTTAACCTGCAGAAAATCAAATTAGCATTTAACACACAACAAGGTTAGTAGCTTGCAAGCTATTTACTAACGATTAAAAGACACAACATATTAACAACTATCTCCTACAAACAATCTGCAAAAAGGAAATTCAACAATTAAATGATGAACATCAAACACACAACATGTAAAATGATAAAAACACATATAGCAGAAAATGAAGGAAATGATAATTGCACAACTAAAATATACAAGCTATCTATCTAAGTATTCACCCAGACCACTGGTGGCTCCCCCAGTAGGTCGTGGCTACTCCTCAACAACAAATTGTGAGCTAAATCAACACGGTTCTAGCATTAAATTAAAAAACACAGTCTAGCACAAGTTTGTGGAAATGTCTTGAGTTACACAACAAAATGATTCTAACAATTCTTGACACTTTGTCTGACCACTACTGTGGTATTTATAATGATTACAACCCAAGAGTTCGACCACTGGAAGGGTCGACCTCCTATAAAAATGGTAAATTCTATTAAATACGCTATAACTGCCTTTGGCTTCTAGAAACTGAACGAGCTACTCAACGATCAACATAATTGCTTAATCTGAGATGTCAATAGCTTAGTAGTTGGAGGCCACGAGGATGAACAAAACCCATGTCACCAATTCACCTAGCACATGTCGCCAATATAACAATTGCCAACTCGCCCACGCTTCAAGTGTTGAATGCAGTGCCAGACGCAGTGTCAGATGAAGTACCGGACGCAGTGTCGGATGGAATACCAGACGAGCTACTGGATGGAAAAACAAATTTCGATTTTTCCCTGTGACACATAGATCACACATTAGCTTCTCATAATCATTAAATCGAACTGAATTAAACTCAAAACCATCACAAAACATCGATTGCACATACCTAGTATAAGGCTATGACGAATTGATATAAAAATCCTTCAAAACTTCTTCAAAAATGGTTAAATACACATATAATACCGGTCAAAAAGGATTTAATCAACATCATTAATTAACCAAATCACGAGCCCAACAACAACACTAACTTGTACCACATGGAGCAAGGCCCACTGCCTTCCGAAAGCTAGTTGATGTGGTGGATGCCATCTGGAAATCTGTGACCTCTGTGGTGGTGATAAGGGTATCCAACTGTGCAAAAGGATACTGCTGGTTATGTAGTCTCTCGGTACTCCATATCTACAACCTGAGGGCATCGAGACATAATCTCTTTAGTTATCCACAAAATGGGGATAACATCTAGCTCCTACTTGGGGACATGTGCTCATCATAGAGTGTATGAGAACCACAACATCTCCTGGTAGACATGTTCCTGCCAAAAACTCAGACAAAGGGATCAGGACATCTAGGGTGGTGTTATTGCCCTTCATCCTTATATATATATAGAAATCCAAAATTGAAACTAATCTAGAAAATAAAATTTTTGAGATATTTTCAAAAATTTCTAAGCTAAACATGAAATCAATATGCGAGTAGAGCAAAATGAAAATGAAATGCATCTAAACTAGTATGAACAATCAAAATGCAAATGCAGGGGAAAGCAAGATGACTCACCTACTCACCTGGGGCATGGGCCTTAAAGAAGTCATGTGACTTGGATGTAAGGTTGGAGAAGAGATCCATCCATTGGTAATGGCATCTTCCTCCTGTCTAATCATGCTAGATAACACCTTTCTTTATCAGACTTCTTCTTGATGATGTAAGGGCCAAGCCATGAGTTGTTATATTTTGGGTCATATCTGGGCTTTCCCTTTCTTTTGTCCGACATGAGTGTAAAACTTCCTTCATTAAAATTGATGCAAGGTGTATTTTCAACGTATGGAGGCTCTGTGCAGACTGTCTCTTTGACGATCTCTTCATGTTTCTCATCTTCCTTATGCAAAATCTAGATAGACCTTGGCTCCTTCCCATGGTATTTTTCAATTTTCTTCTTATATGTCCATGGAAGAAACATCTCTATGGAATCTTCCTGTATGAAGGGTAGCTCGAATGGATCATACTCAATAACTTATGGAGGCATATAATAGTAGTGTTCACTGACATAATTGGGGACCCTCAAATCCATCACATGTGTATCATTCTTTTCCCTATTGTGTAATATTTCATACGTGCCATCACCCATGGGAATATGTGCATGTGTAAGGATCATGCTAAGAAAACCCCAAGGGTTGAGGACCAGGTCCTCGACAAGAGTATCCCCCAAGCATCCAAAACATCGATCATTCATATGTCCATGAGGATGTTGATATGTGGAAAATCAATCAAAAATACCTCAACGTCTTCACACACCCCAAAGACCTCGACCCTCTGTGAATCAATACCACATATATTTCCATAAGGTCAGGTTGTATTCAAACCAAGTTGTTTCATCATCTTTAATGACATGACATTTGTTGAGGCCCCTGAATCAAGCATGTAGTTGTGCAAGTAGAGGCAATTCATGCCTAATGAAAGATAGAAAGGGGTATTCTTGTCCCTTGGCCGATCAAGATACATAGTGTTCAAGATGATGGGAGGATCCTCCTTCTTAGTTGGTACCTGCAAGACTTTCAAAAGTTGCCTTTTTACTGAAGGGATCTTACACATCTCTGTCATTGGGACCTTCATATTCAGTTTTCCAAACATGCTTGCAACATCTATATTTAACTGAATATCATTTGTAGGAGTTGGATTAGGAAGTAACTCACATACCGGAAGTGGAGGTGGTGGAGCCACCTTCTCCATTGATGGAAGAGGAGTATCAGGTTGTGACATAGGGGTTGAAGCTTTATTTCTTCTAGTGTAGGTTAGATATTCCCTCCTCCTTAATTCCTTCTTCTGATCATCTGTTAATTGATTTAAGGCCCGAAGTCTCCCCTCTCTTTCTCCTCTTCTTCTAGCTTCATTGATGTGCTCTTGGGTAACTTGTTCCTCTTGGAAAGTGCAAATCATATCAAGGGAATTCATACCATCAGGAGAATCTTCGTCTAGTTGGGGGAATTCATCTTCTCTGTGGGATTCTTGGCACTGGAGGCACCAAGCTTCTACATCAACTGTCCCAACTGGTTTCAAAGTATCCGGGGCCTTTGCCTCCTATTGAGGCCTTGGTTTCCAACTTGTGGCATCTCTCTTATGTTTGGAAAATTGAGGTCTAGGATCAGATTGATTTCTTTCCACTGTAGTCATACGGCTCATAAGTTGATTATGCGCCTGAATAAATTGAGTATTCATCTGGTCTATCTTTTGAGTTAAGAGAGCAATTAGATTAGGAGAGCTATTGTTGGGAACCTTAGTCTTTGCTTCTGCTTTGACACAAGGGTAGTGAAAAGGTTCCACCCTTGAATCAAGGAGATTTTCTTCAATATTGACATTGTACTCCTTGGCGTGTGCCAATGATGTGGGCTTTTTGTCTTTGAGAATGAATCGAAACTGCCCTTCAAAAACATTCATGTAAAGGAGACGAACTGATGATGTTGTAGGACGAAAATCTGTTGGAATTTGATTGTACAACATGTCAAACCTAGTATTGAATTCCTTTACCGTCTCATTCTCCTTTTTATTTATTGATTAAACTGAGCCCCAAGTGTCCCACCATCTGCCTTTGTTGACCATCTATTCTTGAATAAGATGGCGAAAGCTTTGTAGGATGTGAGATGATTGTCAGGGAGTCCTATGAACCAATCAAGGGCTTCTTCAGTTAATGATGAGGCAAATAACTTCATGACCACATCTTCATGCTCGATACCTGCATTGTCCATGTCCCGACCCATGACATAAATATGGTCCTCAACAGTTATCACGTTGTTTTCTAAGAACTTTGGCAACCACTTGTTGACTTGTTTTGGCATGGTATTAGGGTATCCTTTGATGTTGGACATGTTGAGAGGTTTGTAGAGGTCCTTTTCCCAAGGGTGATCCATTGGAGCAAGAGGAAGGGTATTATGGAAAAGGGTTTTAACAACGAGAGACTTGAGAGGAGGCCTTCTTTGGTAAATCTTAAAAGGCTTGAACCTCCCAGGGGGAAAAGGTTTGGGAAAGGAAGGGTTCTCGAAAGGTGGAGTCGCTAAATGAGCTTCAATATGAGTTCATCAAGAAAGGTGGAAAGGGAACGTCCCTTGGGTGGAGTCACCGAGAAAGCTCAGGGAAATGCTTTGGGATAACTTGTCAAAGTGTTGTTAGGGTTCCAAAGAGCATTCAAAATCCTCCCCGGAAAGAACGCCAAAATGTTATCGCGCAAGTTGTAGGTTGGGAAAATCTTGACCCAATCACTAAATGGTGACAACTAAGAGGTCACCTACCCATTGTCACCTCAGGCAGGTGTCCCCGTCAATTTTGAGGTGAGGTAGTCACCTCAAGGGGGGAATCACAGTGACCCTAGGGGGTATGGGATGAAGATGGAGGAAGATGAAGATGAAGTCCCTAGAGGTCAAATCTAAATGATGTAAAAGGATTGGAATGAATTCTTGGGAAGGTCCAAGGGTTGCCAAGTATTTTGAGTAACATGCAAATGGTGAAATACCTGCCCGAGACACAAGAAAAACAAGCATGTATTGCAATATAATCACTTGGACAAGAAATTTAAGCTTGTTGTCCCTAAAAGAAACTATTATCAACAATGTCTATCAACAATAAAATGACATTACAAGATGCAAAATAAATGCTAGAGATCAAGTAGAATATACAAGAGAAAGACTAGTTAATGACTAGTTAAACTCAAAATGAAAGACCAATATTCTAGCATGAAAAGATAAGGCTGTTGTAAACACTTGTCTACAACAAATTATATTAGCCTTATGGTTGTAACATTCAATGTATTACAACAAAAAAATCAACCACTGAAAACCCTCCAAACTTTGCCAATAAATGCATTATACCAAGAAGAGTAAGTGTGCAAAATTTGCACCCTCAGGGGTGCGGTCTAGTGGCCAACGAACGTGTTGTTAAGGTGTTCCTGCTGCTAAGCAAGTCAAGAGTTCAAACCTCGTCTTATCTGGAGGCCAGGCTTGCGGGCGGTGTGGATCTCCCTAGGGGTTATAAGGCAGCCGGTGGGATTCGACCCCGTATCACGCGAGCCAGATACCGCCGCCGTTACCGATTCCCCTAGATACAAAAAAAAAAAAATGTGTGCAAACTTTGTGCAAATTCCAATAGTTGATTAGGGAATTATTCAAGCAAATGATTTAGGGTTTCTGTAGCCCTAATGGCTGAAGATGAAATTTTATAACAACAACAATAGGTATCCCTTTGATGGGGACGCCCTAGTGGTTGTGAACAAAGAACATAATCCAAGTTTGAAGAAGTAAAAATGACAAGAAATCACGTTTCCCAGTGCAATTTTTGTTTCTCCAATGCAAGACTAGTGCCTTTAGTTATGGATTAAAGGGGTCACAAAGAAAGAGCTAGGGTTACTAAATCCTCAGGGGTGTAAGCCCTCTTACTTCCCAAGGCAAGTAACCTAGCTAGGGTTTGAAGATGAGGGGTGTAAATCCTCTTACTTCCTCAACTAAACCCTTGCAAAATAAATTTAAAAGCTTAACAATTATGGTTGAAACTAGGATAGGGGTGTATATCCTTATACTCCTATCTAGCCTTGGCTAAAATAACATTATCTTGAATTATAAATGATAATAACAAAGTAAAGAGACCATACCATTCAAGAAAACGCATTAACATGCCAAAATAAACCTCCACAAAAGCAAGAGAATGACCTCCTAGAGATAGTACTTCTCACAAGAGGGAGAGTTATGATAAAATGAGATCTTATGATCTCTCATTTATACAAAATGTCACTAAGATAGCTTGTCCACATAATTAGGGGTAAACCACAGGACTAGGGGTCAACAACCCTAATATTTCCCCCTCAACAAAGTAATATTAAACAATTCATTTAAAATTTACTTTTGCATATAAGAAAACCCTAATTTTAGAAGGAAGTCACCCCTTTAGGGGGTGTTTTGGCACTAGGAGCAAGTCGTTGGTGTAGTAGGAGGGTGGCTAGGCTTACAAAAGCCACATGTCAAGTATCCAAGTTACTTCCTTCATGGTCAAAGCCCAATTCCCCTCAAAACATCCAAGTGCCAATGCATCAACCACACCACCAAACCCTAACCCCCTAGGTGATGTCATGCCTCTAGAATTGACGTTTTGCCTCTCTTAGGAAAAACATTTGGCATGTGGGGGCTAGGTTATGTTGTCCAAGTCATCTTTTAGGCCTTCCAATTTTGATCTTTCTCATCTGGCATGCAGGCCCTTGGCATCCACTTGTGGGCTTCAAGCCCCATGGAAGCCCAAGCTAGGCTTGCTCTTCCAAAACTGTCCACCAACTAGGTCTTGCAAAGACAAATAAGCATGCCCTCCAAGGATCTTAAGTCATAACATCATGATAAGTGAATCTAATCAATAAATGAGCCACCTATGCATGTGCATCAAAGATCAATATATCAAACAATCAAGTGCTCAAAGACATTATGCGACTTGTCAAGCTTGAATATGGGAGGGTTGACGAGGTGTCCCATTGGGTAGATCTTTCCCTAGGGCAAGGAGAGTTTCCAAGAGATCCCTCACTAAGCCATGTAAAGTGGGTGAAGTGGTTAGGGTCAAGACTCAATGGGCATAGGGATCATGACATACAAGAGGTTGTAGTGTCTCATTCATGGGTGCCTTTGTAGAGGGTGTGTGGTACCTTCATCCACAATGCACTTTTTCCAAGCCCATTATTTTTCCATTCTTTCATAAATTTAAGGAAAGGTTGAAGGCCACTGCTCTGATGTGGTGTCTAGATAATGACAGTGTCACCCACAAACACGTAGTGGAAACGAGAAGGCCGGGTTGTTATGAGACCCCCTTTCTCTTAGCCATGCAACTAAGAGCCATTACCCTGGCTTGGTGACCAGATGATGGTAATGTCACACCACTAGATATTCACGGACACGATAGACCGACTCATGATGATACCTCCTATCCTCCAACTAACCTTTTAAGCATTTTTTTATTATGGGTCCCCCTTTACTCAAAGATAAGCATTTCATTGCTTTCTTGGGTGATCCCTCAGAGAAGCATATATAAGGTTCATACATAGGATTTTATCTTTTACCCAACATCAATCCCTCTGGGCCTTCATCCCCTTCTTCCCATAGAATGAGGGACAACCCCTTCTTGGGTCAATACACCCTAAAATCCAAAGAGATAAGGAAATGTGGGGGAATAGTGATGGAAAGTGGTAAGTATGGTCGTGAACGATACAATGGATCTTCAAAGGAGTTCCTAGTAGCAAACTCATCCCTAAGGAAGACCACTTACTAGGGAACAATGTTAACCACCAAGGTGAAGTATGGAAAAAGGCATAATGTCCAAGCATATATAATGAAATCTAGAGCAATCTAAGATACACCATACTCAAATGCCTTGAATATTGAAATGATGCTCACCATGATACTGACTTGTACCTCATGGAGCAAGGCCCACTACCTTCTGGAAGCCAGCTGATGTGGTGGATGCCATCTGGAAATCGACAACCTTTGTGGTGGTGAGAAGGGTCTCCAACTGTGCAAAATGATACTGTTGGTCATGTAGTCTCTTGATACTCCATATCTCCAACCTGAGGTCCTCGAGACATAATCTCCTTAGTTATCCACAAAATGGGGATAACAAGGCCTTTTATGGATGACTACCATGAAGAAGTTACTATTCCTCGCCTTTCATGGAAAAATACCACGCCTTCCATGGAAAACTACCATGGTGCTATCATGCCCTTAAGATTATAAGAGCTTTGATACCGTGTTAAGAAATAGAACACAAACAAGACACAAAACACGAATTTGACAGAAAACGCTTTAAGCCACTCTCAACACTTGTATTCATCTCATGATATCAATTTATAATACATGGATTTGACCACCTCTAGATATAGATCTCACTAACCACTTATCAGTGGATAATTATATACAATGAAACATTTCAATTATATTGAATTTATACAACAAACAACTTAAGATTATCAATAAAGAACTTACGTATTTAAATTGAATCCATTTTGTTCAAAATCATGATAAGTGTGGTTAATAGAATCAACAAAAAAAACTTGAGTATAATAGTTGGTTATTTAAATGGGGCTTTGTCTATCTGTTCTAACGTTTTGGTCTTTTTCGTCGGAATACGACAACATGAACCTGCACGAAATCAAAATTTTCCGTTGTTTAAATTGTATTTTTGAATGCAGAAATGGATTCAGTGTGCTGAAAACTCACGGGGCACTCAGATTATACAAAATCAACCACTCAAATATGCATATCCAACAATTTCTTGCCGAATTTCAGGCAAATATGACCGGAAAATAAAATAGAACATTTAGACTACGACTTTAATTTTGTCTAAAAGGATGACAATTATAATTTCAATATTATGTATTGAAAAAGGTTGAAGTTATCCATCAATATAGTATTTGGTTATTTAAATTGGATTTATTTTATTAAAAATAATAAGTATTGTAATTTGAGCATTGCATATAGAAATGAAACAAGTTTATTTAAATTTTTTTAATATGGATGTTTTCGTAAGTAGAAATATTGTAAAGGGTTTTCGAGGTTAAACATTTTTTCAACCGATGCATTTCTAGTGAATACTTCACTACTCCTCAAAGTACTTAAAAAAAGAAGCATAGGAATCATTTTAAAACAGAGGCTTCACTGCGTTGCAGCGCTTACCCTTGTTTAAGCAGTTAAATCTGAGACTCGTAAGGATAGGATGGCTTGGAGGTGGTAGAGAAATGTATATTGCCTACAAATATGGCATATGCATACGCTTACATAGCATATTCTTTGCGATAAGGAAAGATCGAGGACCAATTGGACGCGGAGTTCCGCGTCGTCAAAGCTCGCCGTTTATTTTAGCAGTGGGAGAACGGCAAAAGTTAAGCTAATAAAGGTGAGGAAACTGATTATTAAAACTCTTAATATCAGAGAGCAGAAGGGGCGAAATGATAATGGATTCGGCTATGTCCACGACAATCTCTTCATCTGTGCTCTCACCAGGTAAATACAAGTATTACTGCCTTGCAATATTGTCTGTCTCAATTTCACTAAAATTGTAGCTTTTTATTCAATTTGACCTGAGATTGGCGCCATTGGGTGTTAATACAACTGAGTAGCATAGGATTCTAGGCTATTGCAGTGATCAGTAGATGGCCCGCTATCCCTTAATCTTATATTTGCTAATTTTTTTTGTAGGTTGCAATTCCACAGTGGTTTGTCACGGTAGAGAGGAATTTGGGTGGTCCCAATTCAGTGGTCAGGTTAGCTGGAAAAGGATATGTTGCCAACTCCCCAGGTGTACACTGGGAGGAAGCAATCATAGTGGGGA
>JASDQU010585356.1:0-11931 GCA_032191745.1 Picea mariana
TCACCTAATACAGATGAGAGCGGGACGCTCAAGGTTTGTTTACAAATCAGAAGTACACCTCTCCTTAACTATTACATTTAAGTTCGGCACATCCAACTTCAAAAGATTTCAAACAATTTATCACATGCCAAAATGCGTTGGCGTTGCCCCACACTTGCTTAATGTTGGCGATGCTCCTGCATCATACTCCCTCGCTTGAAAATTTTCATGGGCTCCTGTCCATGAGCTTTCGCATGGTCTGTCCATGCTTCCGGATCTCTGCTTCATTCTCTCAGTTGGCATCTTCTACTGGATGTCCCTTCCACTTGACCAAATATTCAAAGTATTCTTTTCTCCTAGTCTTCTTGCTAACTCGTTTGTCTAGTATGCTTTCCATCTATGGCATCTCTGTAACTGACATCTATTTTGTCCACTGAACCTCTGGTTGTTCATTACCTGCTTATGGTACGTCAACTTTGTATGGGTACAAATCTGAGACATTGAATATCAGATAAATTCCTATCCCATCGAGTAATTTAATCTCATAAGCAATTGCCCCAAATTTCTTCAAGACCTTAGATGGTCCGATCTTCTTCATCTTCAGTTTGTTATATGTCCCCTTCGGGAATCTTTCCTTTCTCAGATGTTCTAGAATCAAATCACCAACCTCAAATTGAAGTTGTCTCCTGTGTTGATCTGCTCTATGTTTATACTCTCGGCTCGAGTTTTTCAATCGCTCCTTCACCTGGCTGTGAAGTTCCTTCATCACCTCTATGAAATCCTCTGCACTAGCACTCCTAGTTGCATTCTGTTATGAATCTCTCAATTCAAAAAATCTTCTTGGTTGTATCCCATAAACAATGTCGAATGGAATCTACCCTATGCTTCTATTGATTGAATCATTGTAAGCAAATTCCGCCTGTGGCAGAATATTGTCCCACTGATTGTGGTGTTCTGTCACCAAGCTCCTCAGCAAGTCTCCCAAACTTCTGTTCACAACTTCTGTCTATCCATCCGTCTGAGGATGATAAGCTGAACTGAACGACAAGTTTGTTCCCAACTTTTTCCACAAGGTCCTCCAAAAGTGTCCCACAAACTTGGTGTCTCGATCCGAAACTATTCTCCTTGGTAAGCCGTGAAGTCGAATGACTTCTTTGAAAAACATATTCACAATGTGAGTTGCGTCACTGGTTTTCTGCCTTGGTATGAAATGTGCCATTTTGGAAAATCTATACACTACCACAAATATTGAGTCAAACCCTCTTTGTGTTCTTGTCAAACCCAATATGAAGTCCATGTTTACTGCATCCCACGGTCTATCAGGTATGGGTAACGGTTGATAAAAACCTGCATTCTGCCTCCTTCCTTTTGAATAATGACAAATTCTACATCTGTTCACGAATCTTTTGAAGTCTGCTCTCATTCCTGGCCAATAATATGACTCATTTAGCTTTGAGAATGTCTTGTTATGACCGAAATGCCCGACCAATCCTCCACTATGTTTCTCCTTCAGCAAATTCTCCCTCATGGAGCATTTTGGAATACATAACTGATTGCCTCTGAATAACAATCCATCCTGTATCATGTATTCTATCCATTGGCCTCTGTCCCTAAGAATTGGATTCTCAACTGCTTCATATGCCTCCTTAAAATATGGATCATCTCTGTACATGTCCCTGAGGTCATCAAAACCCAATGTTTTGACACTGAAGTCCTGTAAAAGAAAACATTTCCTGCTCAAAGCATCAACAACTTTGTTAGCAGTTCCAAAAATATGCTTAATTACAAAAGTAAAGTTCTGCATGTATTCAACCCATTTTACATGTCTTTGATTCAAATTCTCTTGTTGAGTCACAAATTGCAAAGCATGATTTTCACTGTATAAGACGAACTCCTTAGGAATTAGGTATTGTCTCCATTTTTTCAATGCCCGAATAATAGCATAAAATTACTTATCATACGTGGAGTATTTTATCTTGGCTTCATTCAGCTTCTCACTGAAATATGCTATCGGCATGTCTTCTTGACTCAGGACTTCCCCTATTGCAAATCCACTTGCATCACATTTTACTTGAAATGTCTTTTAGAAATCAGGCAACACCAGAATTGGTCGTTCCATAATTTTCCTTTTCAGCAAATTAAATCTTTTCTCAGCCTCTTCGATCCAGTGAAAAGATTTGTGTCTTTTCTTCACTGTGTCCATCATCGGTGCACTAATTCCAATGAAATTCCTGATGAACTTCCGATAGAAATTATCCAATCCATGAAAACTTCTCACCTCAAATATACTTGTCGGTGATGGCCAATTCTTAATTACCTCCACCTTATCTGGGTCCATCCTCAACTTATCTGCAGAAATAACAAAACCCAAATAAATGAGCTCTGTTTTCATGAATGAGGATTTCTTCATGTTTATCAGCAACTTCTCTTTCTCTAGCCTCTGCATTACTGTAGCCAAATGTTTCAGATGCTCTGCCTCTGTTTTATTGAAAATCAGTATGTCATCAAGATACACAATGACAATTTTTTTGATGAAATCCTTCAGGACTTCATTCATCAACCTCATGAAAGTACTTGGTGCATTTGTTAAGACAAATGAGATAACAAGCCATTCATACAATCCTTCATGAGTCTTGAAGGCTGTCTTCCATTCATCACCTTCTCTCATACGAATTTGATGATATCCACTTTTCAAATCAATCTTTGAAAAAAATTTGGCTCCACTTAAGCAATCCATCAAATCATCCATCCTTGGCAATGGAAATCTGTACCTAATGGTTATTTTGTTGATTGCCCTCGAGTCAGTACAAATCCTCCAACCTCCATCTTTCTTCAGACTGAGTACTGTCGGAACAACACATGGACTCAAGCTTTCTCTCACCAACCCCTTGTCCATTAAATCCCAAACCTGTCTTTTGACTTCTTCATTCTTCTGTGGCGTCAATCTGTACGCTTCTTTGTTTGGTAAACTAGATCCAGGTATGAGATCAATATGATGGCTCACACTTCTGATAGATGGAAACGAACGAGGTAGTTCGTCCACTACTATGTCAACAAACTCTTCCAACAGTTTCTGAACCTCTTCTGGTAAAACATCTACCCTTGTACTAGTTAAAACAATCTTTGGCTTCCTGACCACAATGAATTGCGGTTCCTCCTTCTTCTTAACCTCTGTAAGAAGTTCCTTCCCACTCATGAGAAGTACAGTGTTTCTTAATTCAGGTTTCACCTCTTTGTCCTTAATCGACAACAGGATGTGAATTCTCCCATTTTTCTCGAGGGTGTATGTGTTCTTTCTCCCATCATGAATCCTATTCTTGTCATGTTGCCACAGTCTACCCAGAAATAGATGAAAAACATCCATGGGAATGATATCACAGAGTATTTCATCCTTATACCCTCATATTTAAAATTCAACTAAACATTGTTTAGTGACATTTACCTGATGTCCTTTTTGTAACCATGAGACTTTGTATGGGCTTGGATGTTCAATAGTCTCCAGCTCCAACTTTTCTACCATCTCTGTAGAAATGAGATTATTAGTGCTACCACTATCCACAATGACCTTGCATACCCTGTCATTGGTCTTGCAAGCAGTCCAAAAAAGACTGTTCCTTTGCATTGGATTCTCCACCTCCTTCTCTAGCATTAAGAGAACTTTTCGCATCATCAACGATCTTTCGCCTTCAGCATCTTCTATCACAACATTCTGCCTCTGTGCTTCGGTGATGTGAGTTTCACCACCTTCTTTCTTTTTGTCTGGACACTCATAAGATTTGTGTCCATTCTTTCCACATGTGAAGCATTTAACTACTCCACCTCTTCCTCTTCCTCTACCTCTGGTACGAGGAAAAATGTTTGCATCAACATACTGACCTCTCTGTTCGGTATGCTGTCCTCTCTATGAACTTCCACCTCTCTTAGTTTGATTCTGAGGTTTCTTCCAGTCCTCTTTTGGTTTCTGATTTCTATCCTGGGCAACTGATTTGCCTCTGGGCTGACTTTTGCCTCGACCTCTTTGACCTTGTTTTCAGCTCACCTTCTCTTCAGCTTTTAGAGCCATTTGATAAGCATCTTCCACCGTTTGGATGGTCATCATGCTCATCTCATCCTGAATGTCGTATCTCAGACCATTCATGTACCTGGCAACTTTTTCATCATAGCTTTCCCGATGACCTGCTCTGATGTTCAGTCTGTAGAATTCTTCAGTGTACTCCTTTAATATCATCAATTTCTATCTCAAATTCTGCATTCTCTGAAACAGAGTAATTTGGTAATCCTTGGAAATGAATTTCGCCTTCATCTTCGCGATCATCCTATCCCAACTCTTGATTTTCTTCTTGCCTTTGCAACGTCTGTCATCTTGTAGCTCATCCCACCACAATGATGCATGTCCTTTTAGTCTTGTGATAGCATGCTTGATGTTTTTGTCCTCCTCGACATCTTCATAGTAAAAATATGTGTCTAGAGCTCTAATCCAGTCTAGAAGCTCTTCGGCGTCCAGGTTTCCCTCGTATACTGGAATATCCATTTTTTCCTTAGCACCCATCCTTGCAACAACCCTAATCAGGCGTTGATTTGTTGCATCTTCTATTGTGACTTCTTCTCCCTCATGTCCAGCTTCATCTTCACTTTCAGAATCACTGAGATCCACAACAACGGCTATGCGCCTCTGTGTTGTCTCCATGTCTTCAAGTCTGGCGCGTAGGTCACACATCTCTCTTTCTATGGCTAGATCAAGCATCTGTCTACCCCTTCTTCTCAGCATTTCCCTATCTTCTGTTGGATCGGGTGTTTGTTTGTCTCTTCTTCTCAGTGTCATGGTGAATCTTTCTTTTCCCTACTACAAAAAGCAAAGAAATCTTTCTGTGCTCTGATACCAAATGGCGCAGACCTATCAGCCCTCGGGTCCGAGATCCGCTCACAGGATCATTCTATATGCCCTTCGAGTCGGATCGGCTCTTTCGGATTCTCTGCTGGAACCCCTTTTCAAATTGATCCACAGGTTCTTTTCCACGGTTCACGATTTCGCAAGTTCGCGAGTTGAAGCTCCGACTCTTCCTCCTCTAATTCCGCGATATACAAAATCGCGATATGGCTATATCTCTTACTCTGTAAGTGCCTTCCTCGCATGACTGCCGACTAATCTTATCGTTGGATCCTCTCGCCTCTCGCGCCTTCACGAGTTTCAATGTTGTGCCTTTGAGCTCTTACCTTACGAACTAACGAGAAGCAAGAAGTCAATGAAGTGCTGACTCCCTTCCTCTTGGAAACACATGTCCACCTGTCTATTTTTATGGCCCCCCTTCGTGGCTCTACCATGCATCCCTCGTGCTGGCTTCGATGCTTCATGACTTCACCTTTCACAATTTCGGGACTTGAAGTACCCGACTCCTGGGCTCTCACCCTGCGAACCTCTGAGTTCGCGAGATCCTATGATCTCTGACACCTGTCCTCCTCCGATGGATGACTTAGATTACTTCGTGACTTCGCTACTCGCCGCTTCAGAACTTTTGGGATGAAATTCTCGACCTCTTATCCTCTGGTATGCTGAAACACAAATTTTTTGACATGTCACCTACATGGGTCCCACACGGAACTCCCCCTTTTTCGGAGTTTCAGACCTCGTGACTTCGCGAGTCTTGATGTTGGACTTCCGACTCTCCAACTCACGAAACCCTGAAGTGGTCAACAAAGTCTGACTTCCGTGTTGGCGAGCATGCCACCTGTCCACTCCCAAATGGATGGTCCTGATTCACTTCGCAGCTTCGCCACTCGCGAAGTTGAATGACCTCCCTTTTTGACATCTTATGTCCGAGTCCCCGATACGGGTGATCTCGCGACACTTGTCTTTCCAACTGATGGCTCATATTCCTTCGCTCTCTCAGAACTTTTCCTTTTAGGATTTCGCGAGTCTCTCTACAAAGGTTTCGACCCTTCACCTATTGAAATGCCGAGATGCAAAATATGTGAGTGATTTGACGACCCTGTTTGCCCAAATCCTACGGCTCTGTTCTCCCAAGATTTACATTTAGAAAACACGCACCAGAACCTTCTTTCTCCTCTACGAGATCTGATAGCAACCATGACTTCGTGACTCCTCCACGGAGGATTCTGACCGTCAAATTCCTCCTTGACGATTTCGACAAAATGAACACAGTATATTCACGAAAACTTGTCCTCTAGCAACCCAAATTTGCTGCATCTCCTTCCAATGTTTAAGACACAAATTTCTTTGAGCTTTCTCCACGACTCGAGTCTTCAAGAAGACTATAGAACGCACTCATTGCGGCAATTCTTGAATACTTTCAAGTATTTGAAATTTTAGACTCTGCGCACTCAATTTGCAGCAACAGCCCTTCACTCCTTCCCTCAGGTTGAAAACTCTGAGACTTCACTCGGCCTGCGCACTCCTTGCACTGCTCCTGTGCTTGACTTGCACTTCTGCGAGAATGAGAACAATGTTATCTCTCCTGAGCATGCAGAGACGAACTCTGACTTCTGTCAACGCACACCCTGCGGACGATTTCACTGCACTCCTTGCAGGAACACTCTTGCTCAGATAGAGAAACAATTGAAACTCATTCTTCACTCTCCCTCTCTTCATATTTCAGACATTAAATATGAAATCATACATTCCTGCACAAAAGCAAATGCATAACAGAGAGTAAACAAGCATATATCAATCAACATGCACAACATAGAAAAGAGATTGAACACCATGAGTCTGAACTAAAAGTCTTTGTATTAATCCAAAAATTATGTACATGGGGTTTTTGCACAGCTCTCTGCTTCAGCTCTCCTACTCTCTCTTCTCATAATGTTTCTTATCGTTACAATAATAGAAGGGAGGGTGTCTATATCCCGTTTCCCTCTTCGCTCATAAAACTATCTAATCTAGGAATTCAAGTCCACCTACTTACATTCATTAGTATAAATGCCTTCACCTAATACAGACGAGAGCAGGGTGCTCAAGGTCTGTTTACAAATCAGGAAGTACACCTCTCCTTAACTATAACATTTAAGTTTTGCGCATCCAACTTCAAAAGATTTCAAACAATTTATCACATGCCAAAATGCGTTGGCGTTGCCCCACGCTCGTTTAATGTTGGCGATGCTTCTGCATCATACTCCCTCGCTTGAAAATTTTCATGGGCTCCTGTCCATGAGCTCTGGCACGGTTTGTCCATGCTTCTGGATCTTTGCTTGATTCTCCCAGCTGGCATCTTCTACTAGATGTCCCTTCCACTTGACCAAATATTCAAAGTATTCTTTTCTCCTAGTCTTCTTGCTAACTCTTTTGTTCGGTATGCTTTCCATCTATGGCTTCTCTGTAGCTGGCATCTGTTTTTTCCACTGAACCTCTGGTTGTTCATTACCTTCTTCTGGTTCATCAGCTTTGTATCGGTACAAATTTGAGACATTGAATATCATAGAAATTTCGATCCCATCGGGTAATTTAATCTCATAAGAATTTGCCCCAAATTTCTTCAAGACCTTACATGGTGTCTCGATCCGAAACTATGCTCCTTGGTAAGCCGTGAAGTCGAATGACTTCTTTGAAAAACAGATTCGCAATGTGAGTTGCGTCACTGGTTTTTTCCATGTAATGAAATGTGCCATTTTGGAAAATCTATCCACTACCACAAAGATTGAGTCAAACCCTCTTTGTGTTCTTGGCAACCCCAATATGAATTCCATGCTTACTGCTTCCCACAGCCTGTCAGGTATGGGTAACGGTTGATAAAAACCTGCATTCTGCCTCCTTCCTTTTGAATGCTGACAAATTCTAGATCTGTCCATGAATATTTTGATGTTTTCTCTCATTCCTGGCCAATAATATGACTCATTTAGCTTTGAGAACGTCTTGTCATGACCGAAATTCCCGACCAATCCTCCACTATGTTTCTCCTTTAGCAAATTCTCCCTCATGGAGAATTTTGGAATACATCACTGATTGCCCCTGAATAACAATCCATCCTGGATCATGTATTCTATCCATTGACCTCTGTCCCTGAGAGTTGGATTCTCAACTGCTTCATATGCCTCCTTAAAATCTGGATCATCTCTGTACATGTCCTTGAGGTCATCAAAACCCAATGTTTTGACACTGAACTCCTGCAAAAGAAAACATTTCCTACTCAAAGCATTAACCTCATGAAAGTACTTGGCGCATTTGTTAAGCCAAATGACATAACAAGCCATTCATACAATCCTTCATTAGTCTTGAAGGTTGTCTTCCATTCATCACCTTCTCTCATACGAATTTGATGATATCCACTTTTCAAATCAATCTTTGAAAAAAAATTGGCTCCACTTAAGAAATCCATCAAATCATCCATCCTTGGAAATGGAAATCTGTACCTTATCGTTATTTTGTTGTTTTCCCTCGAGTCAGTATGCATCCTCCAGCCTCCGTCTTTCTTCGGACTGAGTACTGTCGGAACAGCACATGGACTCAAGCTTTCTCTCACCAACCCCTTGTCCATTAAATCCTGGACCTGTCTTTTGACTTCTTCATTCTCCTGCGACGTCAATCTGTATGTTGTTTTGTTTGGTAAACTAGATCCAAGTATGATATCAATATGATGGCTCACACTTTTGATCAGTGGCAACGAATGAGGTAGTTCGTCCACTACTATGCCAGCAAACTCTTCCAATAGTTTCTGAACCTCTTACGGTACATCATCTACCCTTGTACTGGTTAAAACAATCTTTGGCTTCCTGATCACAATGAATTGTGGTTCCTCCTTCTTCTTAACCTCTGTAAGAAGTACCTTCCCACTCATGAGAAGTACAATGTTGCTTACTTCAGGTTTCACCTCTTTTTCCTTAATCGGCAACATCATGTGAGTTCTCCCATTTTTCTCTAGGGTGTAGGTGTTCTTTCTCCCATCATGAATCCCATTCTTGTCATATTTCCACGGTATACCCAACAATAGATGACAAACATCCATGGGAATGACATCACAGAGTATTTCATCTTTATACCCTCCTATTTTAAATTCAACTAAACATTGTTTAGTGACATTTACCTGATGTCCTTTTTGTAACCATGAGACTCTGTATGGGCTTGGATGTTCAATAGTCTCCAGCTCCATCTTTTCTACCATCTCTGTAGAAACAAGATTATCTGTGCTACCACTGTCCACAATGACCTTGCATACCCTATCTTTGGTCTTGCAAGAAGTCTGAAAAAGATTGTTTCTTTGCACTAGATTCTCCACCTCCTTCTATGGCGTTAAGAGAACTATTCGCATCATCAATGATCTTCTGCCTTCGGCATCTTCTGCCTCAACATTCCACCTCTGTGCTTCAGTGATGTTAGTTTCACCACCTTCTTTCTTTTTATCTAGACACTCATAAGATTTGTGTCCATTCTTTCCACATGTGAAGCATTTAACTACTCCACCTCTTCCTCTTCCTCTACCTCTGGTACGAGGAAAAATGTTTGCATCAGCATATTGACCTCTCTGTTCGGTATGCTATTCTCTCTGTGAACTTCCACCTCTCTCAGTTTGAGTCTGAGGTTTCTTGCAGTCCTCTTTTGGTTTCTGATTTCTATCCTGGGCAACTAATTTTCCTCTGGGCTGACTTCTACCTCGGCCTCTTTGACCTTGTTTTCGGCTCACCTTATCTTCATCTTTTAGAGCCATTTGATAATCATCTTCCACCGTTTAGATGGTCATCATTCTCATCTCATCCTGAATGTCGTATCTCAGACCATTCATGTACCTTGCAACTTTTTCATCATCGTTTTCCCGATGACCTGCTATGATGTTTAGCCTGTAGAATTCTTCAGTGTACTCCTTTACTATCATCAGTTTCTTTCTAAAATTTTGCATTCTCTGAAACATAGTAATTTGGTAATCCCTGGGAATGAATTTCGCCTTCATCTTTGCAATCATCCTATCCCAACTCTTGATTTTCTGCTTGCCTTTGCAACATCTGTCAGCTTGTAGCTCATCCCACCACAATGCTACATGTCCTTTTAGTCTTGTGATATCATGCTTGACCTTTTTATCCTCCTCGACATCTTTATAGTCAAAATATGTGTCTAGAGATCTAATCCAGTCTAGAATCTCTTCGACGTCCAGGTTTCCCTCGTATACTAGAATATCCATTTTTGCCTTAGCACCCATCCTTGCAATAGCCCTAACCAGGCGTTCATTTGCTGCATCTTCTGTTGTGAATTATTCTCCTTCATGTCTAGCTTCATCTTCACTTTCAGAATCACTAAGATCCCCAAGACCGGCTGTGTGCCTCTGTGTTGTTTCCATGTCTTCAAATTTGGTGCATAGGTCAAACATCTCTCTTTCTATGGCTGGATTAGGCATCTGTCTACCCCTTCTTCTCGACATTTCCCTATCTTCTGGTGGATCGGGTATTTTTCTGTCTCTTCTTCTTGGAAGCATGGTGAATCTTTCTTTTCCCTGCTACAAAAAGAAAAGAAATCTTTTTGTGCTCTGATAAACAATGGTGCAGACCTATCGGTCCTCGGGTCCAAGATCCGCTCATAGGATCGTTCTATATGCCCTTCGAGCCGGATCGGCTCTTTCGGATTCTCTGCTGGAACACCTTTTCAAATCGATCCACAGGTTCTTTTCTGCACTTCGCGATTTTGCGTGTTGAAGCTCTGACTCTCCCTCCTCCAATTCTGCGATATCCGAAATCACAATATGGCTATAACTCTTACTCTGACAGTGCCTTCCTTGCGCAACCACCGGCTAATCCTATCGTCGGGTCCTCTCACCTCTCACGCCTTCGCGAGTTTCAATGTTGTGCCTTCGAGCTCTTACCTTACGAACTCCCAAGAAGCGAGAAGTCAACAAAGTGCTGAATCCCTTCTCTTGGCAACATGTGTCCACCTGTCTATTTTTCTGGGCCCCCCTTTGTGGTTATGCTATGCGTCCCTCATGCTGGCTTCAGCGCTTCGTGACTTCTCCTTTCTCGATTTCAGGACTTGAAGTACTCGACTCCTGGGCTCTCACCCTGTGAACCTCCGAGTTCGCGAGATCCTATGATCTCTGACACCTGTCCTCCTCCGATGGACGAGTTAGATTACTTCATGACTTCGCTACTCGCCGCTTCGGGACTTTCGAGATGAAAGTCTTGACCTCTTATCGTATGATATGCTGAAACGTGAATTTTTCGACACGTCACCTACGCAGGTCCCACACAGAACTCCCCCTTTTTTGGAGTTTCGGACCTCGTGACTTCATGAGTCCTGATGTTGGACTTCCGACTCTCCAACTCACGAAACCCCAAAGTGGTCAACAAAGTCTGACTTCCGTGTTGGCAAGCACGCCACCTGTCCACTCCCAAATGGACGGTCCTGATTCACTTCGCAGCTTCGCCACTCGTGAAGTTGAATGACCTCCCTTTCTGACCTCCGATGTCCAAGTCCCCAATACAGGTGATCTCGCGACATGTGTCTTTCCAACTGATGGCTCAGATTCCTTCACTATCTCAGAACTTCTCTTTTCGCGATTTCACGAGTCTCACTACAAAGGTTTCAACCCTTCACCTCTCGAAACACCGAGATGCGAAATATGTGAGTGATCTGACGGCCCTGTTGGCCCAGATCCTACGGATCTATTCTCCCAAGATTTACATTTAGAAAACATGGACCATAACCTTCTTTCTCCTCTGTGAGATCTGACAGCATCCGTGACTTTGGGACTCCTCTATGGAGGATTCTGACCGTCAAATTCCTCCTTGATGATTTCGGCCAAATGAACACGGTATCTTCACGAAAGCTTGTCCACCAGCAACCCAAAGTTGTTGCGTCTCCTTCCAACATTTAAGACACAAATTTCTTTGAGCTTTCTCCACGACTCGAGTCTTCAAGAAGACTCCTGCACACACTCCTTGCGGCAATTATTGAATACTTTCAAGTATTTGAAATTTCAGACTCTGCGCACTCACTTTGCAGCAACAGTCCTTCACTCC